>CAJQUW010002767.1:0-12346 GCA_907163375.1 Prostheceraeus crozeri | reverse complement strand
ACAGGGTTATTCAAAAAGAATGACCCGTGTTTCAAAACCGCTATATCCTCGCAAAAGGAAAAGGAGTATTTGACATTCAAAACAAAAACTCGATTGTTCGCAAAATCATGGAACTTTTATTTGTGTTGCATTACAAGGTTTTTCCAATATGGCCACCATGGATGGGTGGCACGGACAAGAGAAATCTAAACGAAAAGACAGTTCATCCCATACGCTATTCAAACCATTACTGCTGTCACTGAGTCAATCGCTGTCCTTGAGATCTTGCAAATTGGTTGGCAATGGGTTGGACGTTAAACATCGATCCTTGATGCAACCTATAAGAATAGAAGTCGCATACAGAAAGATCTGGAGATCTGGCAGGCCAAGAGTTCAGTGCGTATAGTCCCGGTCATTCACTAATTCTCCCAATCCATCTATCGGACAAGTTTTCATTCAGGGAAAAAGCGCGGACTTGGCAGATGCCAGTGAGGGGTGCGCTCCATCCTGTTGGAAAATAGTACTCATCCGTTTCTGCATTTCAATAATGGAAATAGCCATGTCTGCAGCATTTCCAGGATAGGCTTTTCCCAGTTACGGTTTTACCTTCAAAGAAGGAAGGGACCGTAAACTTTGTCCTGGGGACACAGCGCAGAAGAAGACATTCACTTTTGGGGAATCTCTGATGTGTTCCAACGTCTCATGAGGCTCTGTTCCCCAATTATACAGGCATTGTGGCGGTTGACATGACCATCTGAGATGAAAAGTGGCTTCATCACTGAAAATAACGCTCGAAAGGAATGACTCGTCTTCCTCTACATTTCATTATTCACTCACAAAAATTGTTCCCTGTACCTCTTGTCATCGTCGCTTAATGCTTGGACCAATCTCAGCTTGTATGGCTTGAAATTCAAGCGTCTTCTAAGCACTCTCAGACCGTAGGTTGTGGGAATTTCAAGTTCACGACTGCTTTGATTTGTTGATTGTCGCGGGTTTCTCAAATAAGCAAGCATGGATTTCTAGCTACTTGCTCGTCTAACACTGTTGGTCTCCCCGGACTCTTCCCTTTGCAGAGACAGCCGGTGTCTTTGAATTTTTACACCACCGACGCCGGTCTTCGAAGATGGGGGTTTTGTCTTGAATTCCTTACGAAAGGCACGTTGGTCCTATTAATCACTGAGTTCGATTTCGCGAACTCGATAACACAGAGAGCCTTTTAGCTGTGGAGTCACCATTTCATAAACAAACAAAAAGTCTGCAATTTGTCGTGTCTCTCACCGCTATTTAACATTTGCATGTTGATGACACTCAGATCACCATGTGCGACTGAGCGAAAACGTACACAATTGTACACCAATTCACGCACCTCGATGCATCAACATGAACAATTGTGACATCGCATATAAAACTTCATGATTTGCGGAACAATCGAGTTTTTGTTTGAATGCAATACTCCTTTTCGTTGCGAGGATATAGCGGTTTGAAATAGGGTCATTCTTTTTGAATAACCCTGTATTATTATTCAATACAGAACAATAGTTGAGTGGAGGGAACTGCACCAGTTTAAATATATTACAAAGGAATTTGAACTAGATTAAAAGTTCTGTGATTGCTGTCAAACGGCTGTAGACTTAAAGCCGAGCTAATCAAGCTGGTCTAGCCTCAGAGTACATCGCCTATGTTTATGACAAACTCGCTGCTGCAGAAGTGACTGGTTGGCAACAATAACATGCGTGTACCACGCGTGCACTGCTCTGCTCATATTCAGGGACTGGGTCCACAAATAGAATGAGGGTCTTCTGAGGAGGCGGCTGCTACTCGTGGTTAGGCCATTCGTGTTGGTCAACTACATATGTATACATATACATGTACATGTATTGGTCTTTAGTCGATCTAGCTGTACAAGCATACAAGTACATGTACTTAGGTATATGAATTTTTTCTAAGCCTATGTTCCTGTATTGTGAATGGATGAACTTTCCATTAAAACTAACAAAAATGTGCTTTGTTCTGATTTTATCGAAAAAAAGTTCACCCCCAACTCAAAATGAAAATATTGAAATTTACGAAAAATGCGATTTCTGCTAGTTTTTCTTTTAAATAATTATTTGATTATTTGCTGATGCCATTTAGTTAATTAGAAAAAGTTGGTTCGTCATAAATTAAAGGGCATATACGAAGTTTACGGTTTATCTACTGCAATCTATTATAATTATTACTAATTTCATTGATCAAAAATTCGAATATTTCACAATTATCTTATCTGAATACTCAAAGTAAAAGTGACATTCATTTCATTCATTGCTTGCACAATAGAAGCTTTTGCTGAACGCTCTCCTTCTATCTGCAATAGTCATTATATCTTGAAGGCGCGTTCGGCACTGATTAGTTCTTAGAATTTCCAGTCTTGAAGGTTATTGATTCCAAAAGTTTTTAACAGAAGTCAAAGCTTCTTGCTGATTCTACAAGCTGTTGTTAGATGTTTGATAGTCAATTGCGCTGTACAATTAGTTAATAAACCAAAGATCAGCTAACACTTGGAATGAAGCAGCAAATTTAATACAACAAGGCTCTTCTCTCTGGATAAAAGAATGTCAGCCAGGAGAGCGGGGATTGTCCAGGAGCTCTATCTTGTAATACTTAAATTCGGTGTTCTCTGGAATTGTTTTTTAGGAAACCTCTTGATTCTTTCAAATAATAGGAAAACTGCTCAAATGAAATAAATATTTCATATCGTCATGTCATCCTGCTGTTTCTTTGATATCTTTATTTTCATTATTGAAATTCGCGGTCAATAGTTAGTTCTTCAAATACTCAAGGACAAATTGATATTAATTATCATTAATTAATTGGGTGAAGTATTATTGCCGCCGAGTTTGTCATCCATCACCAAACGAAGCACTGTATCGAGAATATGACAATGACAACCAACAAATTGCGGTAGGGTAAATCCAATTTATTCCACAACATTTCTGTCTTTTCAACTTTGGGTCTCAGATTTCCGTGAAAATTTGCATATACAAGCTTGTATACTCATTTTTTACGCTGAACACGAAATCCTAGCGGCGACCACACCAAATAAAAACTTTTCATAGAAATCTAGCACTTTTAAAAAGCCATTTTTTCTATACCTCGGTCAGAGAACAAATTGATCTCGGTCAGATAGATGTCGAATAGGAAACTCTGCGGCTTCTGCATTTGGGTTGCTGATGAAACTATGGGAACTTAGGATGAATGCTTGCATGCGTAGAGCGAAGTGACCAAAATGTAATGTATTGCATATAATGTCCGTTGACCGTGACCCACCTTGTCCTCTGACCGAGATTTTTAAGGTATCGGTCAGAGGACAAATTGATGTCGAACAGGAAACTCGTCGGTTTGTGTATTTGGGTTCATGAGACTGCGGGAACTTTGGACGAATACTTGAACGCGTAAAACGAAGTGATCTAAATGTAATTGCATACATTATCATGTCTTTAGACCGAGACCCTTGTACTCTGACCGAGATCTTCAATTTCAACGTTGTCCTCTGACCGAGATTTTTTAGGGTCTCGGTCAGAGGACATTTTCGTGGTTTTTGGAGATTTTGAGAGGGTTAATTGATATAAATGAAAAATTTCTTTTGCATAGATGTTAAGAGCATGGATCCCTCCTATGCTGTGAAATTTCATCGATTCCTGACAAAATTTCTGTTTTCAGCATTCATATGAAATTTTTGGGAATAGTTAAATTCTCTGGTCGAAAAAACGGATAAAAATATTTTTAAATCAATATTGCACACTTGTAACGGCATCAAACTGAATTTTCTTTACGGATTTATAAACTAGCACACTAGAGGATTCGTTTGGTGCCAAACGTTTAACGGAAGAATCAATATTCTTCGAGAAAAGGTACCTCGGTCAGAGGACAGAAAACGTCTCGGTCAGAGGACATTTTTTTCATTGGACAATGGAAACCCAGTGAAAATTCAATGATTAATATTAATTATAACATTTAAAATTGGACTGTCTTAAAGAGCTGATCTTCTTCTTTCAGATGATATAAATATTAGTGGGTGTATTTGAATGTATCTAATCGAAAATCCGTGTTGAAGTGAGAGTACTGCAACTTTGGACATGCCTTTTTGGTCTTTTTTCGGCAAAAAACGGCAACTTGTGAAGAAGGTCTTGGCTTTGTGACTTTTTAAAAACCATGCCATAATAAATGAGATCTTTACGGTTCGATTAAAAAAAAACTATTGAAATCGGTTCAGAAATATGGATTTTACAAATCAATTAGACACATTTTCGTCAAATGTTGTGGATTAAATTGGATTTACCCGGTACCTCTGGTTGATTTATACCAAATGACTTGCAATAGAATCACAGTTCCATTTAACTTTCAGTATTGACATTAGTTGTGACAGCAACAATCATTTTTATGCTCCTCTACAGCTTATTTCCATCAAGGACTGTTGTTATTCCTTGAACAACTGTATAAGCCTTTCCGTTGGGTACTTCAAGTATGTCTAGCTAGATTTCTCTGTGTTCATTTTTTTAGAACCAATACTTGATACTCTCGATCGTCAATTCTCTTGCCATCGAAATGTAGCGACCAATGCTCCACGCTCAAAATCTCTTTCATTTCATCTCGCCTCTTTGATGGAAGACTTACGAGCATGTATGCCGGACTGTGTAGGTGTGTGAATGTCTACTCCAGATTCAGACAGTTGATTACAAACACGCTGCTTTGCGAGTTGATAACTTTGAAGCTGCCACTAATTTGGTAGCTGCATTTGTCTTATGATATTTTCTCCTAGTTTAAGTGGACCAATCGCCTGAATGATCTTATTCTTGATACTCGCTGTCGATATCTGTATCCGATTCTTCAATTGATATTAAATCCAAATTCGATGACATTGGTTGAATGAATTTCTTTCTACTTTTGGAAGGATGGATTGTAATGGGATTCGCAGACTTCTCCGTCATATACCCAATTTGTCCGTTGCATTCAATCTGAATTTGGTGAAGACGTTTATCTTCGCTGCACAACCAAAACCATTTTCTTTCGTAATATCAAAAACTTCAATCATATTTCTGTCGCTTCACACAATCGTCATGTTTTCAATAATTTATCAAGTTTAGCCTCCACACTTTGAGTAGATAAAATAGGAAAATTCAGTTTCTATTCCCATAGATACAATATCTCTCTTCTAATTTCACGTGTATTCGTCCTTTTCTTCCCTTGATAGATTTTTCAAGGAACAGAACGACCAACAATTTGGAATTTTAGCGGTATACTGCTGTTGTTATGTAGAGATTGTTCTTGTGGATTGTATAGCAAAATATGTGGCAGCTTCTTTCTCGGCAAACATAGGTGAGACAGGTTGTTTGCATAAGTTAATAAATATTACGGCTTTTTATTATTGTCACTCCGTTGATGTAGTTGATATTATCGTAGTTTGAACCTTCACCTATCCCCCCGGTACGAAAATATATTCGTGAAATCATGATAAGTTCATGAAAACTGGCTCGAAATTATCATTAGTCTTTATGAGCCATTATTATCAGAATTATCATGACAATTTACACCTTGAACAAGGGCTTCGTCATCTGAAAAAATTAATTCCAAGAAAATTGCTACATCATCAATTTGTGTCGGTTTCCTCATCTTTCTCTTGTCAATGGATAGATCATTAAAAAAATAAATGCAGTTAAAGTTCATAGGTTATGGTTATCAAAATGTCTGAGTGTCTTTGTATGGTCACTGATTTTGCTAATTTTAGCACCAAATAAGATCTCAGGCTCATTGCTTATGTTTTAGCAGGGAATAATTGAACATTCCTAACTATTATAAAATTAACTTAGAAGCAGCAATCTTTGGCAATGGGACATTTTAGAAGCTCTGAAGATAAAAATGTAGGCCTACTGTGAGCGTGTTGTATTTCTAATTCTCTATTGTTCACTGTCTTAGGACATAGCAATCCGACTCTCGACCGCATGCCTGACATCCTATTATCAAGTGTTCTGGTGACGTTTCATGATAATAACATTTCATTATTGTGCATGTCTCGTGAGTTGTTTTATGCCATTGTTATACAGGTATAAATATCCACGTCTGCAAATAAAGTGCGTCTTTGCTATTTGGAATTCGCGTTTTTACTTACAAGCTATCACGGCAGTTTGTCTTGCTGAACATGAGCGGCTCGTTAAAGTTGGTCGATATCGTGAAGAGATTCAAGGGTGAGCGTGATGAAAATATTGATCAATGGTTCAGACGATACGAGACAGCGGTGTCTATAGTAACCGGCCCCAATGTTTTAGAGGCTGAGATGGCTCGAATGATGCCTCTATTTTTGGATGGTCCTGCTTTCGCGCCCTGGGATCAATTGGAGCCAACAGATAAAATGACTTTAAAGTTGTGATGAAGGCTTTGAAGAGAGTTTATGGACTTAACAGGCAAGTGCCTGGCTAAAACTCAAATCCCTCCGTTTGTGGCTGGCGAACAGATCGACATCATCGCAGATGATGCAAAGACATTGTTGAAGGTTATCACTGGCAAAGATCCTGATGAGGAGTGGTATTCGTTAGCTGTGATCGATGCGTTACCAGCTGATGTAAAGGAGAAGGTGTATATCCAAGACGGCGAAGATATGAACTCCAAGATGTTCTGTCTACGGCGAAGGCGCTTTTGGCAACTCGAGATGCCTTACCCACGCAGTCGCCGCGACGATGGGTCCGCAAAACAGCCAAATGAAAGTCTCCAAGCAAATGGTTCGCTGTCAAGGCTGTCGCCGCTTTGGCCATGAGTAGGCCAGCTGTTTTATCACCTGTTTCTTTTGTAACGAGAAAGGGCATTATTCAGCGATTTTGCCCACACCGTCAACAACAGGCAAGTGCGAGCATGGCTGCGGCGACGGAAATCACCGGTGCACAAATCTCACGTCCAATGAATGTCAATGGCCAAAGGATGAACGCGCTGATCGACACTGGATCTGTGACTTCTGTCATTGGTGAGCATGTGGTTGGAATGAGAGTCGGTCTAGGTCCTACATTAGTCTTCAATCTTTTGGTAGGCATAATGTATGTGCGTATACGTATGTTGTTTTGAGTAGTGTGATAACTGATAATAATGAAGAGCTGGGACCCCATTAATGCATATGTAGTCTTAGAAACTGATCTACCTACTGGTATTGATATCATTTTGGGTTCGAATGTATTTGAGAGAACGGGTTTAAATATTACATCCACGCGTACGTCCAGGTACTGAGCTAAAAGTAGATTTTCCCTATAGTAAAGGGCCTGTAGTTTCGGTATTGCATAGTGATGATATTCATGATAAGGATTTTGTTGCTACTTTTAATGGAAGTAGATGGTGCGTAAGGTGGAATTGGAGACAAAATTTAGAACCAGGATCCGATTGTAAGATACCGTATAATATTATCGATGATCAGGATAAATCACCGTGTGATGCTGAAATAAATGACTGGATTAATGAGGGCATATTAGTAAGGCATGACGTAAGTTTCCATGGGAAAATAAAAAGGTACTTACCGATTATTGCTGTGCGTCAGCAGAAGGGCGATACCGTTAAAGTTCGCCCTGTCTTGGACTATAGAAGTTTAAACGAATCCATTGAGTCTCATACTGCTGAAGCTACTCCTACTTGTGCTGACACGTTGCGTCAGTGGCGGCAACTGGGGCCTAAGTGTTCTATTATTGATTTGAAGCGTGCCTATCTACAGGTAGAAATTGATCCGAGTTTATGGGCATACCAAGCTGTTAGGTGGAAAAGGAAGTGACTTTCTGTTGACGAGGCTTGGTTTCGGCTTGGCCTCAGCCCCAAAAATTATGACAGCTATAGTTACACGAGTATTGCAGGGTGACCAGAAAATCAAGGAAGGTACTTCTAGTTACATTGACGATATATATGTCTCTGAATCGGTTGTCTCATGCGATCAGGTCAGGTCACATCTGAATTATTGGGGCCTTATAACAAAAGAGTCACAAAAAGTTGGTTAAGGAGACGTTAGATTACTGGGACTATGTGTGGACTCAGGGTTGAGATGGCGCAGTGACGGTTCTCTGCCCTTAATAGCTAACATTCTTAGGCGGCGTGAAGCACATAAGTACATATTAGAATGTTTAGGACATTACCCCGTGGCGGGATGGCTTCGAGTCGCCTGCGCGTTTGTACAGCGGTGCACTGCCGAAGATCATACTAGGTGGGATGACCCAGTTTCGGAAAAAATAATGAGTTTGATTCGAGAAATAGATGTTCGACTGAAAGTGTCTGACCCTGTCGGAGGCATGTGGGAGGTTGATCCTAAAGCTCCAATCACGGTCTGGACTGACTCCAGTTCTCTAGCCTACGGGGTTTATGTAGAGGTTGAAGGTCAGGTGGTCGAGGATGCGGCTTGGCTGCGCCCGAAGGATGATGCTACGCATATAAACCGGTCTGAATTAGACGCAGCTATCAAAGGCCTGAATCTTGCCTTAAAATGGGGTAAGAGGGACATTACGATCAAAACTGACTCCATCTCAGTTTATAGATGGTTGCAATCTGTTATTCATAAGACAAGAAATGTTAAGACTCGTGCACTCGCAGAAGTTTTGATTAAGCGTTAGACTTAATATTATTTCAGACATTATCCGTGAGGAACAGTTGGCAGTACAGGTCGTTTGGATTGAGTTTCAAAAACAAAAAAAAACCCCCAAACACACAAAAACACCAAGTTTAAACAAAGCGATTCATTGACTAGAGTGCCTAATTCATGGGTCAGGGAGAAACTAGATAGCGTTGATTACGCTGACATCAAGTTTGTTCATGAAATCAACCATTTTGGCACGAATCGAACATATGAATTATGTAAAGAGCGGTATAAAAATAAATCCGTTTCAAAATCTGATATTAAGGCCGTCATTGGCGATTGTGCAACTTGTACCCGCATAGACCTTCGAATCGCTTTAGTTGGGACAAAGGATTCGATATCCGCGAATAATGTTTGGGAAGTTTTAGGCATGATGTAACTCATGTAGACGGTTAGACCTTATTTATCCGTTATCGATACTGCTTCCAGATTTACAATCTGGCGTAGCTTAAGAAATGAATCTCCACTGAGATAGCTTTCAAACATTGAACAGATCTTCGCAGAATTTGGTCCCCCAGCGTACATAATGAGTGATAACGGGACAGTTTTCCGTAGCCGCGAGTTTAATGAGCTGTTAGATAAGTGGAAAGTTCAACAGGTCTTGACTTCCGCTTATAGGCCCCAGGGAAACTCGGTGTTGAGCGGGGTTCATCGTACCGTTAAGAGAACCGTAAAGCGTACAGGAAAATCCCTCGCAGAGGCCGTTTTCTGGGTTAATAATACAAAAGGTAAAAACGATTCAACACCTTACGAATTAGTTTTCTGTGCGAAGTCTAGAAAGCCGGATGTTACAGCTGATCGCATTGAGATAGAACGACCCAAATTGAATTACGAGGTAAACGATAATTACTTTGATAAAGACCGTAATCCTTTTCTTGTTGGCGATAAAGTTTTTCTTAAGGGGGGGCCCTCCTTTTTTTCCTCCCGATGTGATGACGTTTGGAGCGGTCCACACGTCGTGACAAAAATCATTTCGAGTGTTTCAGTTGAGTTGATGAGATGATATAAATGTTCTCTCGTCATGTATCGCATTTAAGACTGATGTGGTATTATGCAGGGAATCTACCGAAGTCGACTTAGAAACGAAATACTGCTCTTTGACGAATGATAGCGACGATGTCGAAATTGATTCTGAGAGGGGCGGTACCCGAAGGGAGTAGTCGGTGGACTAAAAGACCTATTTTTCAAGGTGACCATGTCGTTGATTACAGATAGCAGACCTTATATTGTTTCGTATATAATATATACTTTTGTATATTAGTTTCTTAAGAAACTAGGGAGCGTGTGAGCGTGTTGTATTTCTAATTCTCTATTGTTCACTGTCTTAGGACATAGCAATCCGACTCTCGACCGCATGCCTGACATCCTATTATCAAGTGTTCTGGTGACGTTTCATGATAATAACATTTCATTATTGTGCATGTCTCGTGAGTTGTTTTATGCCATTGTTATACAGGTATAAATATCCACGTCTGCAAATAAAGTGCGTCTTTGCTATTTGGAATTCGCGTTTTTACTTACACCTACTATCTCTTGTGAAAATCGTTCTAGAAATTTGAGGTTGGGGGTGAACATTTTTTGATCAGTTTTTGATAAAACTCATCAAGATAAACTCATTTTGATCAGTTTAAATAAAAACTCATCGAGCTGTAATACAGGAAATTTGAATTTCGAAAAAAAGTCAAAAATTCATGTCCCTATAGAAAGAGTGCTGTTTATTCGTCCTTCATCGTCGTGGAATATAAGGTATTCTGGATCGCTTGATTCAGCTAGCTAGAACAGGTTGAGCATTAAATTATCTCGATTTAAAGCCCACAATTAATCCTTGTCAACACGAATATAAAATACGACTCTAAGTGTTAAAACACGAACACGACCGCGACACGGATGACAAAGCTCAACACGACACGAACGCATTCCTGCACTCTGTGCTCTTAATATTATTGCTTCAGCTTGCTCTCTCTTTATTATGTTTTGCTGATGCATTGAAACTGATGGTAAATATTGCTATGAGAATGCAGTTATATGAATATCGCTCAAACGATAGATGGAATTCGAGTTCCATCACTTTGATAGGACTCCGGTAGCTTCCCTGTGGGAACGAATCTTGCGAAAAACTGGCGAATGTCAGCTGCAGAATATCATGCTAAAGTTCAGTCATATTTGCGGGATATTCGCTGGCGAAGTTCGCCGGCGACAATTCGCGCTCTGCTACCTTTTACTTTTGACTCTCTCTCTTATTTTCTTTAGTAATCCGCCTCTACAGCCGAGGCTCTATTGTCTCCCTCACCTCTTCACTATCCGCCACATATGGCTAATCTATCTAAGAAATAAGTGCAGACTATCATTCTTTGATAATGATAAGAATATAGAGAATCCGCTTATATCAATTTTCATAACATCTCTTGACATTCAATAATTTACAACAATGACAAATATTTGAATAATATCATAGTATTTACTGCGACATTTATGGAAGATAAATACTCTTTTTAGTTTAAGCCTTCGTGAATTAAAAAAGATCCCTTTTATCACATACAGACTGAGTATAAAATATATTTTCATGTGAAGGTAATAATACGAAACATTACTACTTACCACTAATTAGTTGCTACAATATCCACGATTTCGCCGGTTGGCGAAAAATCAGCTCGCATTAGTAAACAAATATCTACCAACTAATTATAGCAACTTTTTCGCCACCTGTCGTTTTTTAATTTTACAAAAGTTTTTTGATAAATTATGACCATTTTCACATGCGGAGATAGTTTTTACTCGAAAATGAACCTTTAAAAAAATTATCCACAAAATCGCTACCTCGCCAGATAATCTGTTGATATTAGCAAGATGCGTTCCCACAGGGTTAGACCTAATTCGCAGCAAGAAATGCAGGCCCTTTAGCATTGAGCGCCATTATTAATTCACTTTTGATGATTAAGTACATGCAGGTCAAGTCATGCTAGCTTGAAGAAATTGATAAGTCGTGCAACAATTACAGAAGCACAGCATTTTCCCGTGACGTCTTTTCTGGAGCTCGGCAATTTGCACACCTCGACCTCCAGCATTGTCTATACCAAAGTGATGGAGATATTCGGTCAAAAATTTTAGCACCGAGGAATCTTATGGTGGCATGAAGTCCAAGTTTCTCTCGAATATTTGCGGCCCTCAATGTCTAGAAAAGTACCGTACTCCTCTTTTTGGTATGAAGACATTGCAAGGGTTTTTGTGAACTTGCATGGTGGTCAACAATTTGGGCGAGTTTCGCTAAGGTACATCTTAGCCATCAAAATAAGATCAAACAGCGCGAATTGTCTGGTTTAATAAATCATTACAAATTTTCTCAGACTTAGGCTGATCTTGCACGTTGATGGGTGAGTGTGAAGGGTGTAGGTGAAGAAGGGGACACTTTCGTCAAAGTAAATGATATGTGGAGGGGAGAGCATTGGTGCCGCCCATGGGTTCCCAAACTTTTTGTAGATGTGCGAATTTGAAAGGTTTGATGAACACTGGGGGTTCCGTCTAGTTTTATGTCGTAAGCATGTAGATTGCAAGAAAAAATGTAAAGACAGAATCTAATTGAGATTTTACAACCAAATCGTTGCAATTTCATCGTTAGTTATTTGAAGTTCTCTTTAAGCATCATTCTATTAAATCTCAAATCATTTTAATTTTATGTTAAGCTTTCGGTTGCGAATAATATCAATTCTTATAAGAAAGATAACTCGGCAGATTTGTGCG
>CAJQUW010002766.1:0-69387 GCA_907163375.1 Prostheceraeus crozeri | reverse complement strand
AAAATTCAAAATTGAAAAATCATTGTTGTTAAGCATGTTTAATGATTGGAAAGCTTATAAGCATTGTCAAAATACATCGATTATCATTATTGAACCAAAAATACGCAATTACAATATCTTAAAAACTTGCATTGATGATTCATGCATAAACCTCGGTTGAACATTGATGACAAATTCGCATTGATAAAATAAAGATTATTCAAAATTGAAAATCATTGTTGGTAAGCATGTTTAATGATTGGAAAGCTTATATGCATTGTCAAAATACATCGATTATCATTATTGAACCAAAAATACGCAATTATGATATCTTAAAAACTTGCATTGATGATTCATGCATAAATCCCGGTTGAACATTCATGATAAATTCGCATTGATAAAATAAAGATTATTCTTTTCAATTCTTACAGTATTCCCGGGTTGAAAAAACCGAGATAATTTATCTAATATATGACTAATGGTGACAAATTTTACAAATGTTAGATAATTGTTTTATAAAACAATCAAATACTGCATATTTGATATTTTTTAATAATTTTTGATACATCTTTGACTATTATTTGACAAATATTATCATAATCACCTAAATGTTCATATCTGAAACATTTTACAAATATTTATGAATTAATTTGTCGATGTAACAAAAATATTCCTGCATACTTATGTAATTGTTAGCATTAAACAGTGCAGTAAGCGCACTTCTGAAATCATCTGTTTAGCTACATGATAACTATGTTTACGTCAAATGATTGAAAAGTCACAACTTTTTATCACTAGCCAGCAGCTGGTGTCAAAACGGAACCGAATCTCCAAGACAAACACGTGAACAATGGAATTGAACTTGAACAGTGTAACTTGCACTAGTGAAGTCGATGAACATGCAGTTTGATTTCACAGACAAGCACAATAGCAGCACCCATATTTCCCATACTTCATTAATAATTGCAGGTCTACATTAATATGAGCGTTTGTTTCTTCCTTGCATGCCTTCAGTCGAGGACTTCTGTATAATACGATCGAGTGACGTCAATCGAACAACATCAATCTTGCCTTACACGTAGATCATTGCTTTATAGAGTGACTCACGCATAGTGTGCGCGTGTCCTCGCCCGCCGTCTTTAGCGCGCATTGACTTACTTTGCGTTTCTTTTAACAATGCGTGACCTTATACTGTTCTGGCCATACTGCTGCGCTCGTTTCGATATGCGCTCCTCACTCGAACAGAAGGGCTGTGAATTGTAAAGCTTTCACTGGATGTGCCAACGACTTTTCATGCTGATTCTTTACATTGGCAAACTATGATTTCGTGAATCTTCTTCGAACTAAAGGAAGTATGGTAGAAGATGTGTGAATCGAATACCTGTGTGACTCAATTTCTGCCGATTCTCTCAAGTTTACGTGCTGGAGGCCTCGTAAAAGAAGGTAAGACTCATGCTACAAGCCAAGTTATTATTCCATGAAGTGTGAGTTAAATTGTATTTTAGCTGTAAGCGTACACCTTCATGGTCTCCTTTTTGAAATAATGTGCTTGAGATTGAATAAAAATTTAACATTTTTTCTAGACCTACCGGTGCTAAAGTTTTTGATTTAAAAACAAAGAATATTTTTCTGAAATTCAATAGGAAAGTTCAAGCGTCGCATCATTTTCAGTGTGATCATTTTTATACTGTGCTTCAATTGAGGGTTCCATTTCTTTTTCTCACTCTGACCCGGGTTTCATTCGGGAATAGATATTGGAGAATGTAACACGGCTGTTTTTAGACTGGGTAGGAATTCAAAAACAGCTTATGTTTTACTCCTTGTTCATCCGGTAGATGTAGTGCGTACTAGGTTTACAGCATCAAGGTTTCAGGTAGTATCAGGCAAGGAAACTAAGTAGGCCAATTGATAGAGGGTAACATTATAAATTGGAAATTAGTAAGATTTCTGCAATTTTTTAAGTGTCATGCTAAAATCATGAATTAATGAAATTGAAAAACATAATATTATAATATACTATAAAATGAACCAACACATGAGGTCTTGAAATGAAACCTTATTTTCTCAACAACTGAACCGAATTTTAATGCGCACATTCTGCGGTCATGACTCAAAATAATTCAGAAAGCAGCGCCACTGTACTCGGTTTATACAGCATGTTTGAGACGAATAGTAGGTAGATACTTGCTTTTTTTAGATGAGGCTGCATGAATCCAAATGGTCCCATCCCCTGATTAAGAAATAGGGCTCAAGCTAGCTACATTAGACGGTTGACCAAATGGACCTCATTTGTGATTTAGCTGGTTATAAAAGTAAGTCGTTTAATTTTCATAACGACTGATATGTCAGAGCTTCCGAATGTTTTGTAATCCTGGATATTTTGTGGCAAATGATATTGATCGGCAGTCGCGGGTATAATACTGAGTCTATTGTGAAGTACTTATGTTGCATTCTTAATATTTTTTTGAATTGTGTTTGCATGCAATACATTATTATAATTATGTCTGCTTCTATTTGTTGAATATCTATTTTATACTTCCTACTTATTGTCAAAGTGAATGTATTTTGAACCAGTCCTCAGTATGTGGATTGTGCCATGTAAGTCATCATGTCATTTGTGTCACAATATATGGATGACAATCATGTACTACCGGTATCTACTTAGTTTGGGGGAGGAGTGTAGTCACAGCCACTGGTTGACTGGATTATCATCACCTCGCTAGAATTCAATAATAATCAATAACTTGATACAGTAATGTGTAATACAATAACTGGAATTCAGTAATATTTTGCTGAAAACACTTTAAACATATTCATCACTCAAAAATTTTTAATTGATAAGATTTCAATACCGCGTTGAACCAGCCCTTGCTCCCAAGACTATGAATTCACTGTCACATATTCAACCAGTATTTAACAGAATTCTGTGGTGACTATTTGGTACCACACATTTTAATTGTCTATTTAATTGCTTTTACTTTGACTACAACCAATTAAGTCTTCTATGAAATCCTCGCACGACGACTTACAGTCGTTGGCAGCTCAGAACTAATTTATAACGAAGTTATCTAAGGATCACTTATCAAAAGTAGCGGGCACTATAACAGATCTTTGGTCTTCATATGCGTCTCTAAATTAGTTTAGACAACTAAGAAGTATCTCAGTCATAGTGAATTTATTGGTCATTCTTATTTGCAAATAATTGTAGAATTT
The DNA here is from genome assembly GCA_907163375.1 of Prostheceraeus crozeri. Lineage (NCBI taxonomy): Eukaryota > Metazoa > Platyhelminthes > Polycladida > Euryleptidae > Prostheceraeus > Prostheceraeus crozeri. The sequence goes on along the minus strand of CAJQUW010002766.1, from coordinate 66,195 downwards.
AAATTTTAAAATTAAATACCATGACTACAGCCTTCAAAAATTGATATTGATAGAGAGCATGCAACTTCGCATAACAGGGATGAAAATCTTTAGCGGATACGCGTTTCCGTCAGTGTCCCTTGAAAGGCTATAATGAATTTTTTTATTATGAATTTCTATAATGAATTTCTATTTAGGGCCCACGGAATTCTAGAGGATTCCGTGAGGGCCCTTCAAAAGTTGATTTTTGTCAGAGCCCCTAACTGCCCGTTCTCATCCCCGCATATATAGGTAATGTACGTTTATGTAGGCCGACCAATTAATTGCAATAATTTTATCCAAAAAATCAAATGGATTGTCAGCTTAATTTCGTCAATTGAGAAATTATTTAATTGCACCTAATTGTAGCAAATCCCTAGCAATTATTTGAAATTAATTTTTCATTGCCCCTGTTTATCAGTGATGTTTGCGCTCGGTGAAGGTTTCTTTCTTGAAGACCATTATTTATCAGGGTGCAGTCAGAAGTCAGGTAACATCTAAATCTGCTTGTCGTCGGTAAAAGGATAAAGGAGCTTAGCGGACGATAACTGATTTATTGTCTTGCATATCTTTCATATCACCTGTTTTTTCAAGTGAAATCAAAAATATGTAAGCCGTCAAGTTTGGCGGTTCGTCCAAGTAAATGCGGATGAAAACGTCTTAGTGAAAATTTGCTGAGCTTGCAGCTGCTGTCCACAGTTGCCCTCCATCCAGTGCTGGTACGGAGCGAGTATTCAGCTTATGCGCACCGACACACACAAAACTGAGAAACCGTCTTTCACACCCCGTGTTGTGAAGATTGTAACAGTTCACTTAGCTCTTTAGATGATGACATTGACTTGATTGTGAACGAGTGAAGGATTGTTGTTATGATTGGGGCCGTCTTGTTGGCATCTTGTTCAAAAGCCTACTCATTGCTTTTATAGGCCCATATTAAGTAAGAAGATGATGCAAATTTGTGTAGAGATGTAATTAAGGAGTTGCTATGCTTAGACTTTTTGCACTAGTAGATTTATTTTTTTAATTGTTTTCTGATTTTCGTTAAATACACGCGTATGTTTTACAGTTTTCAACAGAAATCCTGATATTATTTACATGTAGGCCTAGTTCTTCTTTTTATATTTGTGCCTTCTTTCTGTACCAGATGAGAATATCTGTCAATTTCAGACTGATCAAACCAAAATATATTTGCGTAGCGAGTACATGTGCATGTATTCCAAATTCATGGCATTATCAAAACTTGACATGACTAGACTACCGTATGTCATTGACCTTGAACAGTCCGGTTAACTGAGCAATGCTAACTAATTCAAATATGCCATATCAAAAGGTCGGTTGATAATTTCGTTATATATAGAAGTATCTAAATCTGTATATAATTGCACGTAATATTAAATGGCAGATCTATAGCAGTGGTATATGAACTCGCTGGGAAAAAAATTGACTTGGTCCTGCGAAAAATTGAACCTTGTAATTCTTACATTTAAATGAACCTATGTTGTCTTATAGAATAAACACTGGTCTACAGGATGGAAAAGGCAAACTAATAACAACTAATTAGCATGTTATTCATTACGTTATCATTTAGTTAAAGCTTCATTCATATTATTCACAGCGTCTTACATCTTGTAACAGATTCAGTAAAATAAAAGAATTGCAGCAGTAGTTCCGAGCATCTACTGAGTTACTGTGGATGTTGTAACCGCATACGAAGCTGTCAAAGCCATGTTTAAGAAGTTGCCGATAGTTCTATAGAAGAATGATAACCGACTTGATTTCAAATAATTTTTCAATTGATGTATAGACAAAACAAATAAAATTCAAATTAATATGAGTATTGTTGTCGGATATATGCATTGAAATTCATTTTGTACACTCGCTCGATGCCTGAAATTCTGAACGCAACTGGAGTCATTTGAAGCGCTCCACACTTCCTATACGATTTACTCATATTTTTGATATTCAGCTAACGATGCAACGGCTCTGATGGATGCAGAAAACACAATGTCTAGCCTTGTGTTATCAGTTGCATTGCCATTAAGTTGTCCAAAATATCCTCGAACAGCTGGTGGTTTTTAAGATCACCCGAAAAGATCAAATCAAGCGATGAGTGATGTTAAATGAATGTACTCTCATCTTACAAACGGTTCTTACCTTCCATTCAGAAAATTTGAAAGCGCATTCTAAAGACGTGGATGCTGCAAAAAATGTACCACATTTTATACCAGATAGGCAGAAAATTTCATAGCTGACCCTGGAAAATAGACTGTTCTGGAATTTTCTCTTAAATGATGCAAAGTCCATAAAAATGAAATGTCCGAATCTCGAGACATCTGTTTTTGATCAACAGTGTGTGAGCGTTGACCTAGCTGCCGACAATCAGTTCTGCCCATAGAAATAAACTGTTTATCTGAAGTTAGCAATTTTATCTTTTTAGTTGTCTGTTTATTGTTGTCAATTTCTATGGTTCTGCCACACGTTGCCAACCACAGACAGTCTTCGTAAAAAGTGTCGTTGGCCAAGCGGCATTCCAAGGCTTGTTTTAAAGAACAAGAGGACAGATCACCATCAAAAAAAGCGGAAAACAGTTACAGCAAAAAAAGGAAAATAATTTTGTGACAATAAATTCGATGCTTCAGGGCACTAAGAGATAAAAGATAGAGGCATCGGACAAAAAGAAACACGAGGGAATGGAAAACATTAATATGATGTAGAACTATCGAGCCGGAGTTGATAATACTGCAGGAAAGCACATTTTGTTCTGCTCGAATTAGATTCATTGGCACACAAGTTTTCGGTCTAAGACCTTCGTCTGTTGCAGAAATAATGTGATCATCAGATTAATGCGACTACCAATTATTCCTGTAATTTCCTGCAAGCAGATGCAAAAATTTTGTTGCTTGTGCAGTCGCCGCCACTGATCGACTTCAGTTCCTCCAGGTGCCTGGAAATTTGGGGTGGACCTATACCCTCAAGCTCGATGCATTCCGAGACAGAGAGAATTGATGGGAAATACCAGTGCAATATTAATGGAAAACCAAGCAAGACAGCAGCGTGAGGAGCAGGAGGAGTCAATGGAAAGAGAACATCATACTTGATCATACTCAGAGACATATCATGCTCAATGTTTTCATGTATATGATTGTTGCATCTTTACAAGTCAAGATTTCCACACCGCTGAATTTCTGCATCATCTACTTTTTCTCTTTCGATCCGTAATTATTACTTGTTTTCTTTTGATGAAAACTTCTGCTTTCTGTCAATTGCTGATTGGTTTATCTCCTTTTGTTGTGACCTTCCTGTCAGCGCCTGTTATCAACTGGAACGGATCATGTCTTAAATGACATGTAATAACAAGAATTTTTGTTGTAAAATTTTTGTTGGTGGTTTAGTTGTAAGGTTAGTGACTTTTGACTATATTTGCTACATGCACATGTATGTACTAGCTGATAAGATGGATTCGGTAACAAAATGCCAGTTTTATCTTTTAGGAACCGGCGCTGTGGCCTTGTGGTAGAGTGTTCGCTCTGCGTCCGGGAGACCTTGGTTCAAATCTTGGTCGGGTCAAACCTAAGACTTTTAAAATAGGTACACTCTGCATTCTTGCTAAACACTCAGCACGGAAAAGAATGAAAGTGGTAAATGACAACTCGGCCACATGGAAGAAAGGCTCCGTGCCTAATGTGCTTCCCAGTATAAACAACGTTCATTTATCTATTTATTTTTTATAATTTAGGTAGTTAAGTATTAACAAAATGGCTCCTAAGAAAGAGTAGATGGCAGTAGTAGCAAGTTTCTGAAATCAGATATTTGCGAAAAATCTTTTGTGAGTCATCACTGACGGAACGTAGTTACTTTCGAAAAATCTGGCTTATTACAAGAAAGCACTTATATGCGGAGATTGCACAAGACATTTTGAAAAATCAGTTTGTCCCGACAGATATTGGGCGTTGGTCAAGTTTTGATAAGAGCGGTGTTTACTCTTCATAATCATGAAATATATACTATAATTTGCTGGTATTAGTAGGCCTGCGAAAATTTTGTAGAGCTGCGAAAAAAACGGAAAAATCTCTGGCCCGACCACTGATCTATAGATAAAAGTGAAAAACTTAAGTGCATGTATTTTTTTCATTGGAATTTTTGATTTAATTGTGTAATAGTTGTTCTGTAAATGTAAAACTATTATGTTGATCAGTCTGTACTTAATCCCTTCTTTGTAGATGGTTGTTTTCCCATTACACGGATTCTCTCAATTGCATGGGATGTTTCGGGCTTTTCTGCAGCTCAATTAAAGTGGTCTCGTTATTCCTGGTAAGTTGCAATTATTATGATCATTTAACAGGCATTTTTGTGTGGATTGACGTTGAAGGTGGTCGTTTTCCCGGATACACATGTTCTTCCAATTTCATTGAAAGTCATAATTGGTGCTTCTGAGTTTGGCAGCTCATTCTTTACTTGTATATTAAAGTATGTATTTTAAAAGAGGAATCATTTTCAAAATTTGTGGCTGTTTGAAAATGGGATTAGGTCATTCTCTTTTCTCTGCAGCTCAGAAATTCTAAGTCGTTACATGACTTTCATCATTTAGTGTAGCCTACGATGTAGATGATATAAAAGGAGTTTATCGAATATTGATAGATATAAAACACGTGATTACATAATGAACTAGAAATAAGAATGGAAATAAATGATCACTTTAAGTAATCGAAAATTGCCGATGCTGTTGAAAATATATTCCCAAACTTTCGTCTGTCTCAGACCGCGTCAGGGGACGACGAAAATTTGAGAATATGTTTTCAACACAAACAGCATTGGCTATTTTCGATTTTTTATAGGCTGTTTATGAGGAACAATTAAATGATTATTTGAAAATGATATTCTATTCAACTACAATTTGGTCATCTTAAATCAATAAAGAATCTGTCTACTGATCCGCGCGTGTCCCGAAATTTGAAAGAGACAAGTGTGAATTTTTGGAAAATCTGGTATACAGTTGCTATCATGTATTCATAAAAGGTGACTTAATCAGTAAAAGTCAAACATCAAATGCCAATTTTGAGTAAGCCCCTCCCCCTCCTATTTGACGTCAATTGCAGACAGCCCCTACAATGGTTTTAAAATAACATACTTGTAATTTTCGTTTCGTTGCAGGTGGTTAATGCTCGTGGTGATCTCCACATTTGATGCTTTACTTCCTTTGTCCTCTATTAACTTTCGGTACTCGCTGCTGATCACTGCGTCAATGTGTGCAATTGGATTGATTATGGTTGATCTTTCAATATTTCGTGCGAATTGTATGGGATGAATACTGCGAAATAATCTTTTGTGTTTTTGGAATCCATTGAGTTTATGCATGTCATACTTGTGTGTCAGAATCTTCGACATCAAACGTGGCTATCGTTTTATCACTATACATATATGGCCCCTTGAAGTGTCAGTGGCTGTTTATGATGGCAAATTATACCGATGACTTACTGATAATCATTACATCTATCGTGTATATGCATTTTTCAAGTCTTGCAATGTCCTAACGTTATGTCACCATGATTATCGTGAATGCTTCGTGAATTTGTCGTCTATGAATGTATTGCATTTCATATATATTAGACCCAGTATAGCATGGATTATACAGTGAGATTATATCAACTTCATAATACACGCATGTGTCTTGGCGTATCTATCATTTCCGTGTGTTATTCCAGTTCATAGAATCCTAGAGGCCAGCTAACAGGTCTCTTAAAGGCGAATTAGATGTAATTTTTCTGTTGGCTACTGAATTTAATTCTGTTTTTAATTAAGTTATAAATTTTGTTAGAGTAAACCCCAGAACTTTGAATTGGCTGCTGCAGCTGTGCCTGGGATAAAAGTATGTAAAACAATTCAATTTTAATTTTTTGAATTGACTCTTTTGAAGGTTTGTTCTGTTTTTCTTTTATGCAACTTAATTTAGCTTTTATTATCCAACTTCAGAAGAATCTCAATGTTTGTAAAGAGAAAGACTAGCGAACAAGTTTGTTATATGAAGTGAACTTTTTTCGTTATGTTTTGTAGCCTCCATGTTTACACTGATTAATTGTTTTTGTTATAGATAAAATCTATTCATACCATAATGAGCTATGTATTATTTCCTTAATATGTGAATTTCAGGTAGTTCTAGCATGCAAATCAGATATGATTTACCATGCAATTGATGAAAACGTAGTGGCGCGTCAGGTTGGTGAAATTCATTTTTTGAACCGCATGATCGATCCAGAAATGAATTGAATAGAAATATATGTGAAGAACCCATTTGTGATTACGAGCACCCCAGTCGGCAAGTGCAATGAATCATTGCATATTTCTAACACGAACTGGTCTATTCCACACTCAGTTGGAGAATTCAATTCTGTATCGATCGTGCTGTTTAAAAGCGCACTCCACCTTCCTGGGGACCATGGTCAACTTCATCAAGTGCATCGTAAAATCATGCATGATTTTTTGAGCAACATCAAATGTCACATTGATAAATCATTGATACTTAATGGATGATGGATAATATTCATGCATGGGAATGCATGAATCATGCATTCTCATGCATGAATCATGCATTCCCATGCATGATTGATTTCTGATACATGCATGAAATCATCCATAAATATCCATGGACGGGCGACTAGGGCTGCTTCGATGTCGGTCTCATCTTTATGAAAATTTATCACATAATCTTGAACAGCTCCTTTTAAACTTTGCCTATGAAAATGTAATGTTCCGCAGTCGTTTGAGAAAGACATGATCGCCCTTTATCTAACCCATCCATTGCATGAAAACAACAACTCTTCTCATAGTAACATTTATTGAATAACGGTAACGAGCATGCATTATAAATCAATGGTTTGAAAGAGATAAAATAGATACAGCTGGTAACTATCATAACAGCGAGCAATGATAACCATACAGGACTTTGGCAGTGTTGAGGTAAGGAGGAAAGAAGCATTGGTTATGAACGTAGCTACTACAACGAATAGACAAAATAGGAACACACAAATCCTTAAAACGTTTCGTGACTTCATGATAATGTTGATTCACTCTACTATCCCAAGGCGGGAGCAAAATATCATCAATGATTAGATTGGGAAATACTTTCCTCTCCTTACCAGGATTATTACAAAAGATGCGTATAACATTGAAAGCAGCTAACCATCGTTTAAAGTCAATAAGAAGAGCACTCTCACAAGAAAAGCCATAGTCTTGCAAATATTTCAGATTAAGTCCATGAATGTGTTTTCTCGCCCATTGATCAACATTGGGATCGCAGTTGGCATGTTGATGATAGACACTAACAATCTGATATGTCCAATTGTTCATAGCAATAGCACTGAGCTCCTGTACAGGTTCACCCTCACAATCCATAAAAATGATGATAGAAGCCTAAAACGGAAATTACACATCTAAGGAAACGTTCACACATATTAAGGTAACATATTACAAAATGAAGAATTACATCGATGCTTTTCACGACACAATACACAAATGATATGATGGCAACGAAGAAGTAAAATGTATCTAATAAGACCACGTCTACGACACTCAAAGGGTAGAGTTAGGAAAGGACTAGTAATTCTCCTTCTTTGATTTGCGTTTTGATGCGGCATTCTTCTCCGACTTGCGCTTCGTACCACTGCTGTTAAGGATTTGATCAATTATGTCATCCACGTTGGGTGGTTTTGGAATACATAGGATGGATTCTATATGCATGGAGAGAGAGGCTATTTTATTATCCTTGTGTCGACCATAATATAGCCCATTCACTTTGAAAAGGATATCCCAAGTACCTTCTCCGAGCTCATCACATCTGATGGGTATTGAATGATCTCCATCCTTCTTATAGTAAGTACACCAATGTGATACCGGTAGGCAAATGTGATTACCATCCCAAATCTTTCTATAGGGAGTATCCTTGTCATCTCTCGCCTTCCACTCTTGAGCAAGAGGAGTAGGAATGTCCATATTTAATGTCACATACTCCTCAATAATATCAAGTTGGTGGCGAATGTACGGACTCACGGGGATCAGTATGTAGTCCCCATACTGATTGCGCATTATCTTGACATCCGTGGAAGGGAGCATTCCCGTTTGGAGTACTACGCTATGATCGTCATAACGCAAGACTTGTTTAAATTTACGCTGTAGCGGTGTAGGATTATGTACCTCGGTTGTTTCTTCCACTGGCCTCAGTTGTAGATGATCTGACCGTAGCGAACCTTGTAACGTTTGACCGCCATTTTGTCCTACTAGTGTAGCAGATGGAGTAGATGCCTGAAAATGAAAAAGATTGTATTAAGTTTACGTTCAAGGGAGGAGAGGGAGGAAAGTAGCGACTTACCATTTTAGTTGGATAATAGAATAGAATAGAGAGAAAATATGCGTCCGTCACTCGTGTGATTCAACGATGGAATGATTCTCACTGTGGAAGGCTCGCTATTTATATAGAAATGCTTGATTCTCATTGGATGTTGATCCTCATTGGACAATAACATCAAGCTGATTCCAAATCTGAAATCCGTTTTCCAATCCGATGCTTCGTTTTGAAGCTACAGCCCAAAACGTCCCAAATTCTAACTCTGTCGTTTTTCGCCAAAGTCCCAAAATCTTAAATGGCGTCTCACATCTAAACGAAGACAGATAGGAACAAGCCGATTCTTACAGTGAATTTGTCTCACTCTTAGCTTTCAAACGAGCTATGGCACGACTAAATCCGTCCACTGGAAGCCAAAATCGAAGCGAGCTGTCCAGAGGGGGGGGGACGTCAGCGAAAATTTTTCTCTCCGATGGCGTTCAAATTCACCATACCGATGCAGAATTTCACGCTGAATCCGAATCTGGCCTCCGTTTTCTCATCCGATGCTTCGTTTGGGCGCTACACACCAAAGCGTCCCAAATTCTAACTCTGTCGTTTTTTCGAAAAATGTTGAAAATTTTTTCTCGCCGATTGCCTTGAAACTCACCATACAGATAGAGAATTTCACGCTGATTCCAAATCTGAAATCCGTTTTCCAATCCGATGCTTCGTTTTGAAGCTACAGCCCAAAACGTCCCAAATTCTAACTCTGTCGTTTTTTCGCCAATGTCCCAAAATCTTAAATGGCGTCTCACATCTAAACGAAGACAGATAGGAACAAGCCGATTCTTTCAGTGAATTTGTCTTACTCTTAGCTTTCAAACGAGCTATGGCACGACTAAATCCGTCCACTGGAAGCCAAAATCGAAGCGAGCTGTCCAGAGGGGGGGAACGTCAGCGAAAATTTTTCTCTCCGATGGCGTTCAAATTCACCATACCGATGCAGAATTTCACGCTGAATCCGAATCTGGCCTCCGTTTTCTCATCCGAGCACTCCTCCCACTCGAAACAGCCCATTTTACAACCCAAAATTCAGCAGATTGCACGAAAAACATCACGCACTATAGCCTCAAGACAATCCTGGCGGTCGCCCAAGTCCACCACGACACTCTGTCGTTCCAGAGGGGGGGGGAGTCAGCGAACATTTTGTGAACGTGAACCCACCATGCCGGCACACCACGACAGACTACAACCTCTGTCGTTCCAGAGGGGGGGAGGGGGAGGGGGGGTCAGACTCGAAGCACCACGGCGGCCGACCACGACACTCTGCCGTTCCAGAGGGGGGAGGGGGAGGGGAGGGGGGAGGGGGGCGCGCCGGTCGAGTGTTTGCCGTTTTCTTACTACTTGCACTATATTTCTCCAAATAGAACATTATGAAAATAAATATTTCAATAATTATATATTTAATTCTCTATTAGCTCATTTCTCAAGCTTATTAGCTTAATACTCAGGCCTATGAAACAGAGCCATGTAACCACTATATTTGTAATTTATTATATTAGCACTTACACTTAACTAATTTGACGTACAACAACACTCACTATACATTTTCCACAATTTAAGTGTAGGCCAAGGCATACTGTATTTAATAGCGATCATACAGTTGTTTTATACACTTCATACTTTCAGGTTCTCCTGGCTTGCGTATACCTCCTCCAACTTCTGAATATGAGGCTTTTCGAGTATTCTTAACTGACGATATTCTCGAACTCATAGTCCGGGAGACAAATTTGTATGCATCTCAGTTGAGAGATGTTCATCCGAATCGGGAAAAGCCAAATTTTTCACTGAAGAACTATAAGGATATAAACAAGGATGAGCTAATGATTTTCTTTTCGTTATTATTTTTAATGGGAATCGTGAGAAAACCTACTTTAAACTCGTATTGGACAACTGAACATCTGTTGGCGACACCGATCTTTGGTCGTCTCATGTCCAGGGATAGATTTCTGACAATCCGAAGGGTCATTCACTTTAATGACAATAACAATTTATCGGATGAGGACAAATTATTTAAAATTTGGCCAGTGTTTGATCATGTGCAGCACAAATTTCGACAGGTAGGTTTATTGTGAGATGAACCTTACGTAATGCTATAATAGAACTATCATATTATATTCATTGACGGAAGTAGAAGTGACAATATAATAACGATAATAAATATACAGACCAGCCTCACTATATGTACGTGTGTATGCCTGATTAATCAAATACAATGAATTGAATAATATAATGAGTACAATATAATGAATATAAATACAATGAATAATTATGAAAGACACATTGCTCTCTGTCAAAATGTAAACAATAATGATGGCCTTACATGTATGTATAGGCTACCCCATGTCTCATGTAAAAAGTAAATGAAAGCACATAAATGTATATGAAATGAATAACCCTGTTGCTAAGTAATTCTACTAACAAAAGAGCAAAATTGTTTTTCTTTTTTTATTTAAACGTGAAAATTAGCAAGTACATATTAAGTCTTTTGTCAAAAGACCTTATTCGCCATCAGTTACGTCGTTTGTCAAGTTTACATTGATTTAATTATTTGGGATTTAAGAAAATTTGATTTTGAGTTTTCAAGGGTACATCCTACTAGTTGAAAACATTTTTCGATTTTTTTGTAGGTGTATACACCATCGAAAGAAGTGGTCATTGATGAAGTTTTGGAGGGATGGAAAGGCAGGTTAGCCTGGAAACAGTACATCACTGCCAAAAGAGAACGTTTCGGCTTTAAGCTATTTCTAATGTGTGAAGCCGAGACCTCATACATCTCAAATTTGCAAATTTATGTTGGTCGGACAACAGATGTTCACTTGGAAATCGATTTGAATTATGGCTTGTACAGTGACTTGTTACTTAGCACTCGCGTCGTGATATATCTCATGTCTGATCTTTTGAACAAAGGATACATGGTGGTGGTGGATAATTGGTACACTTCTCCTGAATTATTTCTGGTATTGAAAGAGCTCCGGACCAATGCATTGGGGACGGTGAGAGCAAATAGAAAACTTCTACCAATCGACTTCAATTCTTCAAAGCCGAAGAAAGGAGAAGTTCAGGGTTGGAAGAGCACCGGAGGACTTCTTGCAACTAAATGGAGTGATGCGAACAAAAAAACATCGAAAGTGGTCTCCATGCTTTCATCTAATGTCGGTAAGAACCATCAAAAAATTAGAAAAAATAAAAAAGTACAAATCTACAGTATATCCTGCTTCATGTTAAATATATGTAACTTAAATAGAGCTTAAATATTTAATGCGTCATCAATCTTTATATATTTACTGAAGCCTAATTTACTAATTAAAATTTAAATGCATAATGGATGATCGACTCAAACTATTCCGGTAGTAGTGGAGAAATTGATAATACCAGTATTTAGTCTAATCAATTCTACGAGTACATGATAAATATCTTGGTTTGTTTGAAAAGCTCACAGCAATGGACCTACATCAAAGTTAAATATAAATATTATCAGGCAATCTAAAAATTTTGAATGATTATCTGTATATACATGTATGTGAATGATAAAATGTGTACATGTGACATTTTAAGTATGGTTTACAAGCAGCAGGCATTTTTGCAGATTTTTATTAAAGACACTTACATGTGTACTATTTTAACATTTATGATTAATTCATGGTAGTTATATTCAAAAAGTCACTCTAGTCTATTTCAGAAATTCATTTATTTACTTACAGGAAATGAAATGAAAAATACTGGAAAGGTTAATCGGAAGACTGGAGAAATCGTCTCCAAGCCTGAATGCGTTTTGCAGTACAATACTTTGATGGGAGCGGTTGACAACGTATCAGCAGTAATGCACCCATATAAAATCAGCCGCAAAGGCATGAAATGGTTCCGAAAACTTTTCGAGGTACTTCTGGACATGTGTGCATTCAATGCATTCGTCATATACAACAAGCAAAAATTGTCCAGTGAAAAGGTGAAGCACTACGACTTCATGAATGGCATGGTCACTGAAATGATTTCTTGTCATTTGCACATGGGCGTTCATCTTCAGCACCAGGCTCCCAAGCAAAAAGAAAATATTCTGCGATTGTCAAAGAGACATTTTCCGAGTCTTTTGCCATCAACCGCTGCTCGAGAAAGGCCCACTCGACAGTGTCATGTTTGTGGCTACAGGAAGAACTCAAACGGCAAACGTGTTCGGCGTGAAACACGTTACTTCTGCAGTGATTGAAATGTACCTCTATGTGTTGTACCGTGCTTCCGTCAACATCACACTGTAAGAGACTTGAAAAAGATCTCTTACAGTTCCTCTGATTCGGAGTAAACATGTGTTTCATTCAGTTCAAGTGTAATTATGAAATTAATTACCAAATGTAATTTGCTATTATATGCATATGCAATGTGCTTGAGATACAGAACTGATGTATAATATTGTAATAAAATCATGTGTTAAAATTTGGCAGTGTCTGTCATGATCTCACGAATAGTGAGGATATTATTTTATTAAATTCCCACGAAATGAATGTATTTTTACTTGAAATTCAACATCTTAATAATAGTTAAAGTTTCATCTTAGCCTGAAATCCTTCAGGGACGGTGTGATGATTGTCAAAATTAGTTCAGTTAATGCAAAGAAATCATGGCGATACGAGTTAACGCGGGCTTAGTTTGTCATTGTATTACCGCTGCAGCGACGCAGTCATATTGTGTTGGCGTCTCGATACGAGTTAACTCGGGCTTAGTTTGCCACTGTATTACCGCTGCAGTGTCGCAGTCATATTGTGTTGGCGTCTCGATACGAGTTAACTCGGACTCAGGGAAATGGCATAGGTATAAAAAGAAGCACAGTAGTTAAAGGGTTAAAGCTGCCTGTGCCGATGGCTATTAAAGCCATTCTGATTTAATTACATAACTATGTCTGATGTGTTTGAGTGTGTCTATTTACTTGTACTCTTCCATGTTTGATTGAGCTTGTGAATTTTCTGGAATAAAATCTCATCTATGTGTTTCGCAATGCTAAAAAGCGTATTCTCCATTAAACGCATGTATCATACTTGTTAGTTATTACCGGTGGTAAGACCGGCACATTTATGGTGTCAGAATAAAATACCCAGAATATATTAACCGTATTGTCTTGAAGATATTTACACCAAATAATTCTTATTTATCAGTGACTCTTTATACTCTTAGTGAAAATGGCTAAAGTTGTTAGACAGCCGGATTTGCCTGCTAATCCCAGCGCGGAGGACTGGCGTTTCTTCAAAAGGTTATTTGGTAATTTCTGTTCTATCAATTCTGTAGACGATAAGGACAAGCCGGCGTTGCTTGAAATGTGTGTGGGGAGAGACGGACTTAGCATGTTAGATGGGTTACCGGAACCCAAGAATACTTATACTGAAATTGTTGATCGTATGGATAGCTATTTTAAAATTAGCTCCTCGTTGCTCATCCGTAGAAGAGAATTTATCCATGCCTCGCAGAGCGAAGGTGAGAGCGCCGGACAGTTTGCGTGTAGACTCCGGAGAATGGTACAGGACTGTGAATATACTAGTGATAGAGCTAGTTTACTCAGGGATGTTTTTGTTATTGGGGTGCGGGACTCCAGGTTAGGAGAAAGGCTTTTGGCAGAGGATCCTAGTACTTTGGATTTTGAGTTAGCCTTACGTAAGGCGGAAGCCTGGGAAACTGCTCGCGCTGATCGGACAAAGGTCGATTTTCCTGTTAAGGCTGATGTTCATGCCGTTGAGTCCAATAGAAACCCAAAACATAACGCGTCCAAAAGTCACGGTAAATCGAAGGAGACTAAGGCAAATAAGGAAAAAGTTAAGGACCAGTCAGGTGCCAATCGGGCCTGTTACCGTTGTGGTTCATCAGAGCATTTAGCCAACAGTCTCAACTGTGCTGCCCGAAGTAGAATGTGTTCAAAATGTAATCGGAAAGGCCATTATGCCAAATGTTGTACCGAACGTTCGGTTTCTCATGTTGAAAGTTATGCCGAGGAGGTCGATATTTTCCATGTATCCAACAGCGGTTACGATATGGTTCGCGAAGTTGCAATTGATGGGACTCCAATTCAGGCGTTGGTAGACACAGGTGCTTTCGTTAACGTTATTAGTTTGAAGGATCTCTCACGTGGTTATACTCTTACCCCGGTTTCCAATAGCTTGAAAGCTTACGGCAAAAAGCAGTTGAATTGCTTAGGTACCGTTCATTTGAAGGTCACCTACAAGACTAAGAGCATGTCATCTGAGTTTTATGTTTGTGAAGAGGACGGTCCAGCATTGCTGAGTTTCGCTTTATGCCAGGGTCTGGGTATCATCCGTACTGAAAACGAGGTCATGGTGGTATCATCCGTCTTCGAGGGTCCAAGTTGTGTTCCTGTCTAGAGCTTGCCAGGTCGTTCTGAAAGATGACGCTGTGCCACGATCTTTTCCTGCTCGTAGACTTCCTATTGCTCTACGCGAGCCCGTGCAGGCTGAACTGCAGAAAATGGTGCGGGAAGGTGTCATTGAGGAGGTTGAGGAACCAAGCGACTGGTGTTCACCTATTTTAGTAGGCTACAAGAAGTCAGGTGACGTGAGACTTTGTGTCGATTTCAGGTACGTCAACAAACATGTGAAAAGGCCTGAGCTGCAGATGCCTACGGTTGAAGAGCTGATGAGTCGTGTTCAGAAGGCTTCCTTTTTCTCTAAACTTGATTGTCGGAACGGATTTTGGCAAATACCGGTCGCCAAGAACAGTCGTGAGGTTCTCACATTCTCTACTCCGTTTGGTCGTTTTCGTTTTAACAAACTGCCGTTTGGTCTCTCGTCATCACCCGAAATTTTCCAGAGGTTCATGTCGGACGTTTTGTCAGACATACCGAATGCAGTGTGTTATCTGGATGATGTACTTATTTTCGCCGAATCGAAGCATGAATCTGAAGCTATGCTCGTCAAAGTTCTCACTAGGATCGATGATATGGGCGTCAAACTAAATCAGGCTAAGTGTTCTTTCCACCAATCTTCAGTTGAATTTATCGGATATTCATGGTCTCAGTCGGGGGTTATGGTTTCGAGGAAGCTAATTGATGATCTGCTGGATACGCCTGCCCCTGAGAGTGCCGCTTCGTTGCGTTCTTTTCTAGGCCTAGCAGCCTACGTATGTCACTCAAACGTTCCACATTGTAGTACTCTACTACAGCCGTTATGGCAATCTTTGTCTCAGGAAACATGGAGCTGGCGGGAAACGGATGAAATAGCTTTCGGTAGATTAAAGGCAGCGGTGAAGGATATACATGTACGTAGATTTTTTCGACCTGATGAGGAGGTTATTGTACAAAGTGATGCATCCGGACATGGTTTGGGAGGAGTCTTGTTGCAGAAAGGGAAGACAGTCATGTTTGCCTCGCGTAGCCTTACAGACACAGAAAAGAGATATTCGCAAGTCGAAAAGGAATGCCTTGGGGTCTTGTTTGCGCTTAACAGGTTTGGGAATTTTCTCATTGGACGTACTTTCAAGGTTCAAACCGACCACTTGCCACTATTGATTCTTTTCGAGAAACCTGTCGACTCTCTGTCTATGCGGTTAAGGAGATGGATCATAAACATGCAATCATATGTGTTTTCCTTCGAGCACATTAAAGGAAAGGATAACGTGCTGGCCGACGCTTTGTCTCGAAATCCAGTTAGTTCCACAGAGGCAACGGAAGGCGAGAGAGAGGAAGCAACGCTCTGTTTTATCAGTGATGTCATCCCGATACAGTTTTCAGAGGTCCCTGAGAAGTCAGTAATGGATCCGGAGTTATGTCGGGTAGCTAAGGCTATCTCGAAACAGTGGAGAGGGATCGACTTGAAAGAACTCGGAAACTTTTCAGCACTTCGTGACAGCCTGTCTGTCAAATGGATAGGTGATAGATTTCTTATCTTCAAAGGAGATACTTTTTGGTTGTGCCTAGTAGTCTTCGTCATAAGCTGCTTGTTGAGTATCATCAGGGCCACATTGGCATCAGTAAAATGAAAGCCGCCCTTAGATCCATTGTATACTGGCCTGGGCTAGCTCACGACATCAAGGAGTATTGTGATCGATGTGATGCTTGTTCACGAAATGGGTTTCCCGATAAGTCTCGACCGGTCCCTGTAGTTGACATGGAGGAGGGGTCGTGGAAGGCCGTTGCTACTGAACTGACTGGCCCTAGTGAGTCCACCGAAGGGAATGTGCTTCTGACAGTTATTGATTTGTTTTCGAGGTATCCTTTTGCGGTCCAGATACCAAATGGTAGCTCCCGCCAGGTTGTTATGGAGCTGAGAAGGATCTTTGCGTTGTTCGGAATGCCCGAGAAAGTTATCTCTGATAACGGGGCAACTTTTAGGAGCACGGAATTCGAAGGATTTTTGAGAACTTGCGGAGTTTCTCACCACTTCTCGTCGGTTTATTATCCTCAGGCCAATGGCCCTGTTGAAAGGATGCATCGAACCTTGAAGTCTAGACTGGCTAAGATGAAGTTGTCTTGTCCACAGGTTTCGTTTGAGCGTAGGCTACAGAAAGCTTTGTACGATATCCGTAGCACATTCAATGAGTCTACCGGGAAGACACCAGCTAGCCGATTGCTAGGAAGAGAGATGAGATCGTACTTGTCCACCCGAGGTGAAGTGATAGAGGTGAAGGCGCGGAGTCTTTCCAAGCGTTATGCGAGGAGGAAAGGCATCACTAGAAACTACGATGTAGGACAGAAGGTTTACACTCGAAGAGGTAGCGGGGAAGATTACGAGCACCCTGGTGAAGTCACAGAGACTGTAGGAGATACCTCTTATCGTGTCCAGTATCCCGGAGGGCGTACTTCCGTTCTTAACCAATCGAATATGAAGCCGAGATACAACCCAGTCAACCAGTACACGTGTATTACACGTGTAATACACGTGTATTGGAACCGTGTAATACACGTGTATCGGACACGTGTAATACACGTGTTTTGTGTTCATATAATACACGTGTATTACACGTGTAACCAAAAATACACCAAAAATACACTCCTTTTACACGACTTAAAATTTAATGCTACTTTATTTTTTGCGTCTCATCCTTTTATTGTTTCGAACATACCCAACCTCTTAGATTGCTTAAAAATTTGTTCTGAATTCATATTTGCATCATCCTGTTCCGAACAGTTCGGCGTTTCTTGACTACTTGCTCTAAGCATGCATGACATACATAAATCGCTTTAAATGGTCGGTCAAATTTGAAATCTATAGCCCATAACAGGAAAGTTTATAAGACACCGAATAAGTAGAGGCACTATTTTTTGGAGTAAAAGACTATCACATTAGAAACTGTAAATCACAGGAATTCACAAATATTCCATATCTAGCCAAAACCATCTCATCCACTTCAATGACGTCTGACAACTTCATAAGTAGCTTTATTCCACAGTTCATAAATCCAAATTTCCAATCAGGAGTTGAGGAAATGTTATGAAAATTCATCCAGGTGGTAAGCAATACTGGAAATAAATTGAAAATAAAATTATAAATATCTGTCATTTACGTGAGAAAGAAATTTTTATCATTAAAGATTGTGATAAAAGCTCTGCATGAAATCGGTACATTTCTTAAAATTTAATTCAATGTAAAGCAACGATAGGATTCATTAGATGCTCAATTTTTGAAATCTGATGCATCACTTAACACAAGGAAACTGCAGAAATGTAGAACGACAAAAAAGAAATCAATCAAACCAATAATTTGTAATGCACAATAAGAATGAAAAAGCTCATCATTTGGCTGATATAACCCATCATCAGTGTTAGATATAATTCCCTAATTATGGATCCAAACTTCAGTTGCTCCTAGCGTTTCACTGGTGCTTTTTTCCAAGTTACATCGTGTGAAGTATTTCTACTATTAATTTGTTTTGTTTATTAAATGTTTTGTAATCCATCTCTAGATCAATTCATATTTTAGAAATCTCATAATTAGATAAATTTTTCCACGTCTCTTCTAAATCATCTCCCATCTAAATCAGAGAGTGATACAATAGGACAGCTACATGTGAATGAATTATCTTCAGTAAAAGTAAGGAATTAAATAATGATAACGAATTAAGGACAATCAAGGTATGTTTTGATTTTATGGACAGGTTGGTTCTTAGTAAAAGGTCTTCTTCCTATGGTCTTGAAACTCGCTTTTATTGATCTGTCTCAGGAAAGGTTCAAAATGAAATTTATTTCAATAACTTAGCGCTCTTAGCGCCAGAATCTGATACCGATGTCTCTGTTGAAATTCTAGCCGGAAAATCAATGATGGCTTCTGCCAATTCGTAGAGATAGGCCTGCCTTCTAGCTATCAGCTGAGGCGACTGAGTTTCCGGCTGATATGAACATGTCAAAAAAACGCATGATCTCCTAGGCAGGGGAAGCGGAGGCTAACTGAAAATCTCCGGCTTTATCGCATTCAGTTGCATATAAGTTGTATGAACAATGGGGTTGGGTTCTGCAAAGAACTCAAAAAGAGTATCAAACGATTTTGAAAGCAAAGCAGCAATTTACAACATGAACTTGGTGTTTTTGAAATATAATAGATTAAACAAACAGTTATAAAACAGAAATGACAAGTAGCCATTTACTGGGTGAAAATATTTCTTCACTTGATGCGTCATTGATAATCAGCTTCAGAAAATCAGTCTTACGTATTCGCTCCGTCCCTGGTGATTTTGAATTTACAAACAATCTTATCTACAAAATATAACTTGTAAACTTATAAAATATAAACTTGTAATAGGAAAAAGATTCTGATACATTTTGTGAATTGTGGTTTATATCAAACGGCGTTATTGATTTTAAATCACTAACTTTATTCATTAAACTCATTCAAATCAGTTGTAATATTAAATAATTAATCTCGTGTACACTGCGAAAGCATTCAATCCTAAAAGATCCCATTCATTTATAAGTTCTGACCTTGACATGTTAATCGTGAGACATATGACATGGAATGCGACAAACAACTTTCCAGAAAGATACACATATAAGTGATGACTCGATTGTTACTGCAGAAAATATCAAAATAATTAATATTTTAAAGCGCATATGTCTGGAGAAAAATACTCTACATCATGCATGCATATTCTAAGAAACAAAATGTAAAGCTCACCGGACTTCATCACAGGTAAAGCAATATGATAGCAATTTGTCACAAAATGTGAGCAAGTCCCATTTTCCAAATGTTCCAATTGATCATCAAATTGACTTCATCTTGACTTCAATTATTCCATTAGATCAGTTTTCATTGAGCCAGACATATCGGAATGAATCGGAGCTGTTCAACTTTGAATTCACAACATATGCTATGTTCCTGCATGTGTAGCTAAGTTTCGAAAGCAATGTAGATCATAGACTTCTATGCATGATCAAAGAAATCGACAGCAGGATCAGCAGCTAATTAAGAAGATGACAAAGAAATCGAACAGAACCATATACAAAATTCAATAACACATGTTAACCATAGAAGTCAATGCATGCTTTTGAAACAAATTTTCTATCCATTGCCATTGGAAAACAGTTATCGTGCAGCTCAGATGATTGATAATGTCTCAGATAATGTGGATAAACATGAGTGAATACAAAGCAACTTATTTCAATTTTAAGACATGAAAACATGACATTGCAGCATGCATTCTCCATTGCAGAGGATTTTTTCTAAATGGATTTTTACAGACTAAATCTTCACAGCGACTTATTCCGAAATAAAGCGGACTCCAGCATTTGAACAAAATGCAAATATAATTTAAATTTCTGGTTTTTAATTAAACTTTTGGCCTACCAAATATTTTGCATGTTTTTAAAGAACATTAATTAACATATCAACGAAGCTTTGTTCGGATCAGTTGATGAACTGAAGAAATTTGATAAATTTAATAACTTCCGAGAATTTCGCCAAAAATGAATAACATATAGTCATTTATTTGGATATGTATTCTGTGAATTTAGAGAATCAACAAATCAATAGTCAAAATCGTTGTGATAGTGCAATTTTTTTGCATTATTTTCATGTGGTAGCAATCGTTTATATGGATGTCTTGTTGTTGCCACTTAGTGTATAGCTGCAGTAGAATATACTGACCTGAGATTCATGGACCCTGGCATTCGTATATAATTGAAATTCTAAAATTAACCTTTGCAACAGGTCATAAGCAATAACACGTGTATTACACGTGTAAAAGTGGTGTATTTCTACACGTGTATTCATATGCAAAGATTACACGTGTAAAAGTAGTGTATTTTCAATTACACCAAAAATACACGTGTATTACACGTTGACTGGGAAGGAATGCCGAGATACCGAAGATCGATATCTTGAAACGGCATACGAGGCGGTTGAGCCGAGTTTCTCGCCTGACGGTTCATCTAACAGTGCAATCGGCGTTGGTGGCTCGTCGCTACCTGTTACTACTACTACTCCCGGAGAAGTGGAGGTGCAGTACGCGAACGAAGTGTGCTCCATCCGATACCCACGAACAATCGAGGAGAAAACCAAGGAGAACGGCCGAGGAGAACGCGGAACCGACCGCGGTATCTGAACGATTACGAGACTGAGTGTACTCCATAATGGTGATTCGTTGGGGTAAGGCATTTTTGCTCTCCATGATTCTGGTTCACCTCTCGAACCTATCTGGAGATAAGATTATCGAACTTTTGGCCATCCCCTCGCTTGAACATTTCTTTTCCCAAACAAAGGGGCGAGTGTGCCGATGGCTATTAAAGCCATTCTGATTTAATTACATAACTATGTTTCATGTGTTTGAGTGTGTCTATTTACTTGTACTCTTCCATGTTTGTTTGAGCTTGTGAATTTTCTGGAATAAAATCTCATCTATGTTTTCGCAATGCTAAAAAGCGTATTCTCCATTAAACGCATGTATCATACTTGTTAGTTATTACCGGTGGTAAGACCGGCACACTGCCCACAAGATGAGACGTGTCATCATCTCATGATCGGAGCTGCTGGGGCCGAGGGCTTTCACCTCGAAGTTAGTCGTAACTGCTTCCAGGAACGACATAGCGCCTGGGCTTCTGGAGCCGCTGAAGGGGTTACCCTATACCGCATTGTACCACCGATCTTGAGTGTGAAAATATCAATTTCATACTGATTTTTATTTACCGTGAATTCAAGTCAAAGTGCAGAAAATCCGCTAAGCGTTTAACAAAATTTATATGTGCACGACACGATAGAAGTCAACTATGGTCTATCCTTTGATGCATACGTTATCCACCAACATTTAAGATATCTTGAGAGCGAATCGAATAGCGAGCACATGTTGTAAGCATTTCAATTGGTAAACCATTATGTGGGTGGACGGTCCATGGGTCGCACGGATTTGAAAGCACTTTGTCGACTTTCTTGCGTCAGAACTCACAGAGTTGATGAGGAGAATATCTAATTCAAGTGCATAAAGATGAATATGTAATATCTCAGCAGTTGCCGGCAGCCAAATCTGCAGTATCTTTAATAAAACACTTTGCGGAGGTGGTAACAATCCTTGGTTTCACATGTTTATGTGCTGATTAACTTTTTGTCAGTGATGTAAGCGGAAATGATGCAGCGCGATAGAGGCCGTTTCATCTCTCGACTTTGTACTCATTTAATAAAGAATTAGATTGCAAATTATCATCAAGATGAATATTTTAACAGCCCAAATTTGAGGGGGGGGGGGCAAACACACACGTGGCCCCGGCAAATTTTTCGAGGGGAGGCCTTTCCTCCCCTCCCCCCCACTTCCGCGGCCCATGTATGATATTATTATTATAATTCAAGCTTGCAATACATATAGATGAGTTGATATATTTGAGTGGCGCTATATGTACGAGTACGTTGTGATAACAATCACTAGTGACATCATGTAATATTTTCCTATTTTTATTGATACCAAATCAAATATCAAAACGAAGCTTTCTATTGATACGAAGTGTCAAAAAAATCTCCTCACAGAGCTCTGCCGTAATATGTCTGTGTGAAAGGGATAAGTCTATATCAATGACCGTCGTATGAACTATCGTATTTCAGATTATCATGTATCGAATGAGCAATGAGATGCATGGAACATGTATGATGCGAAAGAAGATTGAGCGGCTAAATATTTTAGATGTGAAGCATGTATGTTATCAAGATATTTTGATGAATTACATATTTCGAAAATTTTTAGGCTCTGATCAATCTTTGCCAGAGATTTGCCATTCTAATCTCTACCAGATGATATTTTCTACGAAAGACCAACAAAACCAAGCGAAACAATCAAAGCGAATGTCAGCTGGCATTGCAAGAAAATTTTCAAGATTAATAATAACTCTGAATACCTGACTTCTTCAGTAGCTGTATCTGAAATCAAGGTCACACATCATCAGACATAGCGACAGAAAATCGAGAATTGCTTTCGAGCCTCTAATTTGTTTGAACTCCGCCCTCTTTCGAAACTGTATGAGGCGTGTGAAAGTCAATAGTATTCCATATTTTGACTGTGTGCATGCACTAGTTGACAATTCGCGGCTGATCGCAGAAAATCGCGTGCGATTCGCATTTAATTTGCGCGATCGCACATATTCGCGGCCGTTTTCACAGTAAAGAAAAATCGCGGTAAATCGACGGCTATTTTCGCGCGCGAAATATTGTGCGATCATGCGCGATCGCTTCAATCGATTAATCGCAGTTTTCCATGAATTGCCACTCCTATATTTGATGTGAATCATGCGGATCGTGGTTGATCTTGGCATAGAATTCCGTCGAATCACTTATAGCCTGAATAAGTAAACATCATAGTGTATGTGAATAACATAGAGATGAATGACTGGTGTCTCAGGCGCAATATCTGTGATTAAAATACTGGCGATTTCTACGAATATGGTTTGTGCTTTACAATGTTATTTACATCATGAATATTTGTTTTCACTCTAGAACTTGTTCATTTCATAGGTTGACAATGTTGTAAAAAAATTGCAGGTTTTTGTTTTTCTACTGCAATTATATTATAAGCGATTCTTTATTATTCACTGATGGTTTTTGATTCACTGATATTTAGATAGTGATAATCAAAATGTCTGAATGCACGGAATCTAGGTCGGAGTCGTCCGTTATCTGTACGGAAGATTGCTATTCCCTCACTTCAGATGAGTCGGATCACATATTTGACGGTGGAAAAGATATGTGATATCAGTTACTCGTAGTAAGGAATACTGTCTTCGTCGAAGTAACCGTTTATTATGAACAAAGGCATTGCATGCATTATTAATTGGCCCGCCACGAGTTTAAAGTGATTTTTAGAGAAAAGTACTGGTAGCTTAGTATCTTTATCAACATTCTACAAAATCTGGCAAAATACACTGAAAATGCTCTCATATGGCAAGTCAACATTTTAAACTACTGTCTAATGCACTTGGGATATAGTCTAGCAACACGATTATATGTTTTATGGTAGATTTTTATGGTGAGAAAGTGTTTGAAATTAGTATCCACATGATCTGAGAGCCATAACTTAGTGTCTTTATCAACATTGCAGAATCTGGCAAAATACACTGAAAATGCTGTCATATGGCAAGTCTGTGAGACCTGAACATTTTCAACTACTGTCTAATGCACTTGGGATATAGTCTAGCAACACGATTACACTATTTTTATGGTGAGAAAGTGTTTGGAATTAGTATCCATATGACCTGAGAGCCATAACTTAGTATCTTTATCAACATTGCAGAATCTGGCAAAATACACTGAAAATGCTGTCATATGGCAAGTCTGTGAGACCTGAACATTTTCAACTACTGTCTAATGCACTTGGGATATAGTCTAGCAACACGATTACACTATTTTTATGGTGAGAAAGTGTTTGGAATTAGTATCCATATGACCTGAGAGCCATAACTTAGTAACTTTATCAACATTCTGCAGAATCTGGCAAAATACACTGAAAATGCTGTCATATGGCAAGTCTGTGAGACCTGAACATTTTCAACTACTGTCTAATGCACTTGGGATATAGTCTAGCAACACGATTACACTATTTTTATGGTGAGAAAGTGTTTGGAATTAGTATCCATATGACCTGAGAGCCATAACTTCATATCTTTATCTACATTCTGCAGAATCTGGCAAAATACACTGAAAATGCTGTCATATGGCAATTCAACATTTTAAACTACTGTCTAATGCTCTTGGGATATAGTCTAGCAACACGATTACACTATTTTTATGGTGAGAAAGTGTTTGGAATTAGTATCCACATGATCTGACAGCCATAACTTAGTATCTTTATCAACATTCGACAAAATCTTGCAAAGTAGGCCTATACTGAAAATGCTGTCATATAGCAAGTCTGTGAGACCTGAACATTTTCAACTACTGTCTAATGCACTTGGGATATAGTCTAGCAACACGATTACACTATTCTTATGGTGAGAAAGTGTTTGGAATTAGTATCCACATGATCTGACAGCCATAACTTAGTATCTTTATCAACATTCGACAAAATCTTGCAAAGTAGGCCTATACTGAAAATGCTCTCATATAGCAAGTCTGTGAGACCTGAACATTTTCAACTACTGTCTAATGCACTTGGGATATAGTCTAGCAACACGATTACACTATTTTTATGGTGAGAAAGTGTTTGGAATTAGTATCCATATGACCTGAGAGCCATAACTTAGTATCTTTATCAACATTCTGCAGAATCTGGCAAAATACACTGAAAATGCTGTCATATGGCAATTCAACATTTTCAACTACTGTCTAATGCTCTTGGGATATAGTCTAGCAACACGATTACACTATTTTTATGGTGAGAAAGTGTTTGGAATTAGTATCCACATGATCTGACAGCCATAACTTAGTATCTTTATCAACATTCGACAAAATCTTGCAAAGTAGGCCTACACTGAAAATGCTGTCATATGGCAAGTCTGTGAGACCTGAACATTTTCAACTACTGTCTAATGCACTTGGGATATAGTCTAGCAACACGATTACACTATTTTTATGGTGAGAAAGTGTTTGGAATTAGTATCCACATGATCTGACAGCCATAACTTAGTATCTTTATCAACATTCGACAAAATCTTGCAAAGTAGGCCTACACTGAAAATGCTGTCATATGGCAAGTCTGTGAGACCTGAACATTTTCAACTACTGTCTAATGCACTTGGGATATAGTCTAGCAACACGATTACACTATTATGGTGAGAAAGTGTTTGGAATTAGTATCCATATGACCTGAGAGCCATAACTTTATATCTTTATCAACATTCTGCAGAATCTGGCAAAATACACTGAAAATGCTCTCATATGGCAATTCAACATTTTCAACTACTGTCTAATGCTCTTGGGATATAGTCTAGCAACACGATTACACTATTTTTATGGTGAGAAAGTGTTTGGAATTAGTATCCACATGATCTGACAGCCATAACTTAGTATCTTTATCAACATTCTGCAGAATCTGGCAAAATACACTGAAAATGCTCTCATATGGCAAGTCTGTGAGACCTTAAAATTTTCAACCACTGTCTAATGCACTGGGGATATAGTCTACCAACACGATTACACTATTTTTATGGTGAGAAAGTGTTTGGAATTAGTATCCATATGATCTGACAGCCATAACTTTAATTCTTTATCAACATTCGACAAAATCTTGCAAAGTAGGCCTACACTGAAAATGCTCTCATATGGCAAGTCTGTGAGACCTGAAAATTTTCAACTACTGTCTAATGCACTTGGGATATAGTCTAGCAACACGATTACACTATTTTTATGGTGAGAAAGTGTTTGGAACTGGTATCCATATGATCTGACAGCCATAACTTTATATCTTTATCAACATTCTACGAAATCTGGCAAAATACACTGAAAATGCTGTCATATGGCAAGTCTGTGAGACCTGAACATTTTCAACTACTGTCTAATGCACTTGGGATATAGTCTAGCAACACGATTACACTATTTTTATGGTGAGAAAGTGTTTGGAATTAGTATCCATATGACCTGAGAGCCATAACTTAGTATCTTTATCAACATTCTGCAGAATCTGGCAAAATACACTGAAAAATGCTCTCATATGGCAATTCAACATTTTCAACTACTGTCTAATGCTCTTGGGATATAGTCTAGCAACACGATTACACTATTTTTATGGTGAGAAAGTGTTTGGAATTAGTATCCACATGATCTGACAGCCATAACTTAGTATCTTTATCAACATTCGACAAAATCTTGCAAAGTAGGCCTACACTGAAAATGCTGTCATATGGCAAGTCTGTGAGACCTGAACATTTTCAACTACTGTCTAATGCACTTGGGATATAGTCTAGCAACACGATTACACTATTTTTATGGTGAGAAAGTGTTTGGAATTAGTATCCACATGATCTGACAGCCATAACTTAGTATCTTTATCAACATTCGACAAAATCTTGCAAAGTAGGCCTACACTGAAAATGCTGTCATATGGCAAGTCTGTGAGACCTGAACATTTTCAACTACTGTCTAATGCACTTGGGATATAGTCTAGCAACACGATTACACTATTATGGTGAGAAAGTGTTTGGAATTAGTATCCATATGACCTGAGAGCCATAACTTTATATCTTTATCAACATTCTGCAGAATCTGGCAAAATACACTGAAAATGCTCTCATATGGCAATTCAACATTTTTCAACTACTGTCTACTGCTCTTGGGATATAGTCTAGCAACACGATTACACTATTTTTATGGTGAGAAAGTGTTTGGAATTAGTATCCACATGATCTGACAGCCATAACTTAGTATCTTTATCAACATTCTGCAGAATCTGGCAAAATACACTGAAAAATGCTCTCATATGGCAAGTCTGTGAGACCTTAAAATTTTCAACCACTGTCTAATGCACTGGGGATATAGTCTACCAACACGATTACACTATTTTTATGGTGAGAAAGTGTTTGGAATTAGTATCCATATGATCTGACAGCCATAACTTTAATTCTTTATCAACATTCGACAAAATCTTGCAAAGTAGGCCTACACTGAAAATGCTCTCATATGGCAAGTCTGTGAGACCTGAAAATTTTCAACTACTGTCTAATGCACTTGGGATATAGTCTAGCAACACGATTACACTATTTTTATGGTGAGAAAGTGTTTGGAACTGGTATCCATATGATCTGACAGCCATAACTTTATATCTTTATCAACATTCTACGAAATCTGGCAAAATACACTGAAAATGCTGTCATATGGCAAGTCTGTGAGACCTGAACATTTTCAACTACTGTCTAATGCACTTGGGATATAGTCTAGCAACACGATTACACTATTTTTATGGTGAGAAAGTGTTTGGAATTAGTATCCATATGACCTGAGAGCCATAACTTAGTATCTTTATCAACATTCTGCAGAATCTGGCAAAATACACTGAAAATGCTCTCATATGGCAATTCAACATTTTCAACTACTGTCTAATGCTCTTGGGATATAGTCTAGCAACACGATTACACTATTTTTATGGTGAGAAAGTGTTTGGAATTAGTATCCACATGATCTGACAGCCATAACTTAGTATCTTTATCAACATTCGACAAAATCTTGCAAAGTAGGCCTACACTGAAAATGCTGTCATATGGCAAGTCTGTGAGACCTGAACATTTTCAACTACTGTCTATTGCACTTGGGATATAGTCTAGCAACACGATTACACTATTTTTATGGTGAGAAAGTGTTTGGAATTAGTATCCATATGACCTGAGAGCCATAACTTAGTATCTTTATCAACATTCTGCAGAATCTGGCAAAATACACTGAAAATGCTGTCATATGGCAAGTCTGTGAGACCTGAAAATTTTCAACTACTGTCTAATGCACTTGGGATATAGTCTAGCAACACGATTACACTATTATGGTGAGAAAGTGTTTGGAATTAGTATCCATATGACCTGAGAGCCATAACTTTATATCTTTATCAACATTCTGCGGAATCTGGCAAAATACACTGAAAATGCTCTCATATGGCAATTCAACATTTTCAACTACTGTCTAATGCTCTTGGGATATAGTCTAGCAACACGATTACACTATTTTTATGGTGAGAAAGTGTTTGGAATTAGTATCCACATGATCTGAGAGCCATAACTTAGTATCTTTATCAACATTCGACAAAATCTTGCAAAGTAGGCCTACACTGAAAATGCTCTCATATGGCAAGTCTGTGAGACCTTAAAATTTTCAACCACTGTCTAATGCACTGGGGATATAGTCTACCAACACGATTACACTATTTTTATGGTGAGAAAGTGTTTGGAATTAGTATCCATATGATCTGACAGCCATAACTTTAATTCTTTATCAACATTCGACAAAATCTTGCAAAGTAGGCCTACACTGAAAATGCTCTCATATGGCAAGTCTGTGAGACCTGAAAATTTTCAACTACTGTCTAATGCACTTGGGATATAGTCTAGCAACACGATTACACTATTTTTATGGTGAGAAAGTGTTTGGAACTGGTATCCATATGATCTGACAGCCATAACTTTATATCTTTATCAACATTCTACGAAATCTGGCAAAATACACTGAAAATGCTGTCATATGGCAAGTCTGTGAGACCTGAACATTTTCAACTACTGTCTAATGCACTTGGGATATAGTCTAGCAACACGATTACACTATTTTTATGGTGAGAAAGTGTTTGGAATTAGTATCCATATGACCTGAGAGCCATAACTTAGTATCTTTATCAACATTCTGCAGAATCTGGCAAAATACACTGAAATGCTCTCATATGGCAATTCAACATTTTCAACTACTGTCTAATGCTCTTGGGATATAGTCTAGCAACACGATTACACTATTTTTATGGTGAGAAAGTGTTTGGAATTAGTATCCACATGATCTGACAGCCATAACTTAGTATCTTTATCAACATTCGACAAAATCTTGCAAAGTAGGCCTACACTGAAAATGCTGTCATATGGCAAGTCTGTGAGACCTGAACATTTTCAACTACTGTCTAATGCATTTGGGATATAGTCTAGCAACACGATTACACTATTTTTATGGTGAGAAAGTGTTTGGAATTAGTATCCATATGACCTGAGAGCCATAACTTAGTATCTTTATCAACATTCTGCAGAATCTGGCAAAATACACTGAAAATGCTGTCATATGGCAAGTCTGTGAGACCTGAAAATTTTCAACTACTGTCTAATGCACTTGGGATATAGTCTAGCAACACGATTATACTATTATGGTGAGAAAGTGTTTGGAATTAGTATCCATATGACCTGAGAGCCATAACTTTATATCTTTATCAACATTCTGCAGAATCTGGCAAAATACACTGAAAATGCTCTCATATGGCAATTCAACATTTTCAACTACTGTCTACTGCTCTTGGGATATAGTCTAGCAACATCGATTACACTATTTTTATGGTGAGAAAGTGTTTGGAATTAGTATCCACATGATCTGACAGCCATAACTTAGTATCTTTATCAACATTCTGCAGAATCTGGCAAAATACACTGAAAATGCTCTCATATGGCAAGTCTGTGAGACCTTAAAATTTTCAACCACTGTCTAATGCACTGGGGATATAGTCTACCAACACGATTACACTATTTTTATGGTGAGAAAGTGTTTGGAATTAGTATCCATATGATCTGACTGCCATAACTTTAATTCTTTATCAACATTCGACAAAATCTTGCAAAGTAGGCCTACACTGAAAATGCTCTCATATGGCAAGTCTGTGAGACCTGAAAATTTTCAACTACTGTCTAATGCACTTGGGATATAGTCTAGCAACACGATTACACTATTTTTATGGTGAGAAAGTGTTTGGAACTGGTATCCATATGATCTGACAGCCATAACTTTATATCTTTATCAACATTCTACGAAATCTGGCAAAATACACTGAAAATGCTGTCATATGGCAAGTCTGTGAGACCTGAACATTTTCAACTACTGTCTAATGCACTTGGGATATAGTCTAGCAACACGATTACACTATTTTTATGGTGAGAAAGTGTTTGGAATTAGTATCCATATGACCTGACAGCCATAACTTAGTATCTTTATCAACATTCTGCAGAATCTGGCAAAATAAACTGAAAATGCTGTCATATGGCAAGTCTGTGAGACCTGAAAATTTTCAACTACTGTCTAATGCACTTGGGATATAGTCTAGCAACACGATTACACTATTTTTATGGTGAGAAAGTGTTTGGAATTAGTATCCATATGACCTGAGAGCCATAACTTAGTATCTTTATCAACATTCTGCAGAATCTGGCAAAATACACTGAAAATGCTGTCATATGGCAATTCAACATTTTAAACTACTGTCTAATGCTCTTGGGATATAGTCTAGCAACACGATTACACTATTTTTATGGTGAGAAAGTGTTTGGAATTAGTATCCATATGACCTGAGAGCCATAACTTAGTGTCTTTCTCAACATTCGACAAAATCTTGCAAAGTAGGCCTACACTGAAAATGCTCTCATATGGCAAGTCTGTGAGACCTTAAAATTTTCAACTACTGTCTAATGCACTTGGGATATAGTCTAGCAACACGATTTAACTATTTTTATGGTGAGAAAGTGTTTGGAACTGGTATCCATATGATCTGACAGCCATAACTTTATATCTCATCAACATTCTACGAAATCTGGCAAAATACACTGAAAATGCTGTCATATGGCAAGTCTGTGAGACCTGAACATTTTCAACTACTGTCTAATGCACTTGGGATATAGTCTAGCAACACGATTACACTATTTTTATGGTGAGAAAGTGTTTGGAATTAGTATCCATATGACCTGAGAGCCATAACTTAGTATCTTTATCAACATTCGACAAAATCTTGCAAAGTAGGCCTACACTGAAAATGCTCTCATATGGCAAGTCTGTGAGACCTGAAAATTTTCAACTACTGTCTAATGCACTTGGGATATAGTCTAGCAACACGATTACACTATTTTTATGGTGAGAAAGTGTTTGGAATTAGTATCCATATGACCTGAGAGCCATAACTTAGTATCTTTATCAACATTCTGCAGAATCTGGCAAAATACACTGAAAATGCTCTCATATGGCAATTCAACATTTTCAACTACTGTCTAATGCTCTTGGGATATAGTCTAGCAACACGATTACACTATTTTTATGGTGAGAAAGTGTTTGGAATTAGTATCCACATGATCTGAGAGCCATAACTTAGTATCTTTATCAACATTCGACAAAATCTTGCAAAGTAGGCCTACACTGAAAATGCTCTCATATGGCAAGTCTGTGAGACCTGAAAATTTTCAACTACTGTCTAATGCACTTGGGATATAGTCTAGCAACACGATTACACTATTTTTATGGTGAGAAAGTGTTTGGAACTGGTATCCATATGATCTGACAGCCATAACTTTATATCTTTATCAACATTCTACGAAATCTGGCAAAATACACTGAAAATGCTGTCATATGGCAAGTCTGTGAGACCTGAACATTTTCAACTACTGTCTAATGCACTTGGGATATAGTCTAGCAACACGATTACACTATTTTTATGGTGAGAAAGTGTTTGGAATTAGTATCCATATGACCTGAGAGCCATAAATTAGTATCTTTATCATCATTCGACAAAATCTTGCAAAGTAGGGCCTACACTGAAAATGCTCTCATATGGCAAGTCTGTGAGACCTGAAAATTTTCAACTACTGTCTAATGCACTTGGGATATAGTCTAGCAACACGATTACACTATTTTTATGGTGAGAAAGTGTTTGGAATTAGTATCCATATGACCTGAGAGCCATAACTTAGTATCTTTATCAACATTCTGCAGAATCTGGCAAAATACACTAAAAATGCTGTCATATGGCAATTCAACATTTTAAACTACTGTCTAATGCTCTTGGGATATAGTCTAGCAACAGGATTACACTATTTTTATGGTGAGAAAGTGTTTGGAATTAGTATCCACATGATCTGACAGCCATAACTTAGTATCTTTATCAACATTCGACAAAATCTTGCAAAGTAGGCCTACACTGAAAATGCTCTCATATGGCAAGTCTGTGAGACCTTAAAATTTTCAACCACTGTCTAATGCACTTGGGATATAGTCTAGCAACACGATTACACTATTTTTATGGTGAGAAAGTGTTTGGAACTGGTATCCATATGATCTGACAGCCATAACTTTATATCTCATCAACATTCTACGAAATCTGGCAAAATACACTGAAAATGCTGTCATATGGCAAGTCTGTGAGACCTGAACATTTTCAACTACTGTCTAATGCACTTGGGATATAGTCTAGCAACAACGATTACACTATTATGGTGAGAAAGTGTTTGGAATTAGTATCCATATGACCTGAGAGCCATAACTTAGTATCTTTATCAACATTCTGCAGAATCTGGCAAAATAAACTGAAAATGCTGTCATATGGCAAGTCTGTGAGACCTGAACATTTTCAACTACTGTCTAATGCACTTGGGATATAGTCTAGCAACACGATTACACTATTTTTATGGTGAGAAAGTGTTTGGAATTAGTATCCATATGACCTGAGAGCCATAACTTAGTATCTTTATCAACATTCTGCAGAATCTGGCAAAATACACTAAAAATGCTGTCATATGGCAATTCAACATTTTAAACTACTGTCTAATGCTCTTGGGATATAGTCTAGCAACACGATTACACTATTTTTATGGTGAGAAAGTTTTTGGAATTAGTATCCACATGATCTGACAGCCATAACTTAGTATCTTTATCAACATTCGACAAATTCTTGCAAAGTAGGCAAAATACACTGAAAATGCTCTCATATGGCAAGTCTGTGAGACCTGAAAATTTTCAACTACTGTCTAATGCACTTGGGATATAGTCTAGCAACACGATTACACTATTTTTATGGTGAGAAAGTGTTTGGAACTGGTATCCATATGATCTGACAGCCATAACTTTATATCTTTATCAACATTCTACGAAATCTGGCAAAATACACTGAAAATGCTGTCATATGGCAAGTCTGTGAGACCTGAACATTTTCAACTACTGTCTAATGCACTTGGGATATAGTCTAGCAACACGATTACACTATTTTTATGGTGAGAAAGTGTTTGGAATTAGTATCCATATGACCTGAGAGCCATAACTTAGTATCTTTATCAACATTCGACAAAATCTTGCAAAGTAGGCCTACACTGAAAATGCTCTCATATGGCAAGTCTGTGAGACCTGAAAATTTTCAACTACTGTCTAATGCACTTGGGATATAGTCTAGCAACACGATTACACTATTTTTATGGTGAGAAAGTGTTTGGAATTAGTATCCATATGACCTGAGAGCCATAACTTAGTATCTTTATCAACATTCTGCAGAATCTGGCAAAATACACTAAAAATGCTGTCATATGGCAATTCAACATTTTAAACTACTGTCTAATGCTCTTGGGATATAGTCTAGCAACAGGATTACACTATTTTTATGGTGAGAAAGTGTTTGGAATTAGTATCCACATGATCTGACAGCCATAACTTAGTATCTTTATCAACATTCGACAAAATCTTGCAAAGTAGGCCTACACTGAAAATGCTCTCATATGGCAAGTCTGTGAGACCTTAAAATTTTCAACCACTGTCTAATGCACTTGGGATATAGTCTAGCAACACGATTACACTATTTTTATGTGAGAAAGTGTTTGGAACTGGTATCCATATGATCTGACAGCCATAACTTTATATCTCATCAACATTCTACGAAATCTGGCAAAATACACTGAAAATGC
Organism: Prostheceraeus crozeri; assembly: GCA_907163375.1. Taxonomy (NCBI): domain Eukaryota; kingdom Metazoa; phylum Platyhelminthes; order Polycladida; family Euryleptidae; genus Prostheceraeus; species Prostheceraeus crozeri. The sequence continues at coordinate 32,035 of CAJQUW010002766.1, read as the reverse complement.
TGTCATATGGCAAGTCTGTGAGACCTGAACATTTTCAACTACTGTCTAATGCACTTGGGATATAGTCTAGCAACACGATTACACTATTATGGTGAGAAAGTGTTTGGAATTAGTATCCATATGACCTGAGAGCCATAACTTAGTATCTTTATCAACATTCTGCAGAATCTGGCAAAATAAACTGAAAATGCTGTCATATGGCAAGTCTGTGAGACCTGAACATTTTTCAACTACTGTATAATGCACTTGGGATATAGTCTAGCAACACGATTACACTATTTTTATGGTGAGAAAGTGTTTGGAATTAGTATCCATATGACCTGAGAGCCATAACTTAGTATCTTTATCAACATTCTGCAGAATCTGGCAAAATACACTAAAAATGCTGTCATATGGCAATTCAACATTTTTAAACTACTGTCTAATGCTCTTGGGATATAGTCTAGCAACACGATTACACTATTTTTATGGTGAGAAAGTTTTTGGAATTAGTATCCACATGATCTGACAGCCATAACTTAGTATCTTTATCAACATTCGACAAATTCTTGCAAAGTAGGCCTACACTGAAAATGCTCTCATATGGCAAGTCTGTGAGACCTGAAAATTTTCAACTACTGTCTAATGCACTTGGGATATAGTCTAGCAACACGATTACACTATTTTTATGGTGAGAAAGTGTTTGGAACTGGTATCCATATGATCTGACAGCCATAACTTTATATCTCATCAACATTCTACGAAATCTGGCAAAATACACTGAAAATGCTGTCATATGGCAAGTCTGTGAGACCTGAACATTTTCAACTACTGTCTAATGCACTTGGGATATAGTCTAGCAACACGATTACACTATTATGGTGAGAAAGTGTTTGGAATTAGTATCCATATGACCTGAGAGCCATAACTTAGTATCTTTATCAACATTCTGCAGAATCTGGCAAAATAAACTGAAAATGCTGTCATATGGCAAGTCTGTGAGACCTGAACATTTTCAACTACTGTCTAATGCACTTGGGATATAGTCTAGCAACACGATTACACTATTTTTATGGTGAGAAAGTGTTTGGAATTAGTATCCATATGACCTGAGAGCCATAACTTAGTATCTTTATCAACATTCTGCAGACTCTGGCAAAATACACTGAAAATGCTGTCATATGGCAATTCAACATTTTCAACTACTGTCTAATGCTCTTGGGATATAGTCTAGCAACACGATTACACTATTTTTATGATGAGAAAGTGTTTGGAATTAGTATCCACATGATCTGACAGCCATAACTTAGTATCTTTATCAACATTCGACAAAATCTTGCAAAGTAGGCCTACACTGAAAATGCTCTCATATGGCAAGTCTGTGAGACCTTAAAATTTTCAACCACTGTCTAATGCACTTGGGATATAGTCTAACAACACGATTACACTATTTTTATGGTGAGAAAGTGTTTGGAATTAGTATCCATATGACCTGAGAGCCATAACTTAGTATCTTTATCAACATTCTGCAGAATCTGGCAAAATACACTGAAAATGCTGTCATATGGCAAGTCTGTGAGACCTGAACATTTTCAACTACTGTCTAATGCACTTGGGATATAGTCTAGCAACACGATTATACTATTTTTATGGTGAGAAACGTGTTTGGAATTAGTATCCATATGACCTGAGAGCCATAACTTAGTATCTTTATCAACATTCTGCAGAATCTGGCAAAAATACACTGAAAATGCTGTCATATGGCAAGTCTGTGAGACCTGAACATTTTCAACTACTGTCTAATGCACTTGGGATATAGTCTAGCAACACGATTACACTATTTTTATGGTGAGAAAGTGTTTGGAATTAGTATCCATATGACCTGAGAGCCATAACTTAGTATCTTTATCAACATTCTGCAGAATCTGGCAAAATACACTGAAAATGCTCTCATATGGCAAGTCTGTGAGACCTTAAAATTTTCAACCACTGTCTAATGTACTTGGGATATAGTCTAGCAACACGATTACACTATTTTTATGGTGAGAAAGTGTTTGGAATTAGTATCCATATGATCTGAGAGCCATAACTTAGTATCTTTATCAACATTCTACGAAATCTGGCAAAATACACTGAAAATGCTGTCATATGGCAAGTCTGTGAGACCTGAAAATTTTCAACTGTTGTCTAATGCACTTGGGATATAGTCTAGCAACACGATTGCACTATTTTTATGGTGAGAAAGTGTTCGGAACTGGTATCCATATGATCTGAGAGCCATAACTTTATATCTTTATCGGTAGCGGTAGCGGTCATGTTAATTGGGACATTCATATTTAAGCATTGTTTCAATTAACATCTCCTAGAAAACGGGTGAATAGATTGAATAGCAATGAACTGGGTATTTACCAAGATATTTTCCACTAAATATTTCAAATTGTGTTCGATCCAAAAATGTTAAAATGTGTGGCTCGTAGGGGTCAAAGCCCACTTCTTAAAAATATGACCGATAACATTTTTTTGCATCCCTTGCTTAAACTTTCATATGATTTCCTCTAGTAGCTGTAGTCTTATTCGTTCATAACGCTGATTTTTATTTTAGAAATCTGGAGAAGTGACTATGACTGCCCATCCAACGAGCTGGACTTGCCTGCATTCTCCGAGGATCAATCAAGTGATGAAGAAGGGCGTGCTAGTGACACGATGGCCTCTGAGGAGTCGAGAGTCCCGTCATCTGCAAGCACAGCTACCTCGAGAATATCGTCATCGTCTACATCCGTGTCCGGAGAAGATCATCATCATCATCATCATCCAGATCAGGCAATCATGCTGTCGAGTGTCATTCTAATTTTTATGAAATTGGCTAAGTGTCTGAGTTGGGAGGCGGTTAACACTTTCATCATGTTCTTGGATGGAATGAAGTGCGCCACTCCGCATCCCAAATCCTACAAAGAATGTTTGAGGAGGGTTCTCCATATGTTTTCAATTCATAGGAATATCGAAGCTACTAGTCAGTGCTATCGGCTGAATGTATCTGCTCAGGTCAAGTTGGTGGTGGATAATAACCTTGAGTCCCTGTTTCTGCGTCGCCAACAGCTTGTCGATCGTGGTAATACAGACTTAATCTGCTCTTCTCCATATTTGTTGTCAAGGGATCCGGTCTATATTCATTTATTACTATGTGCCGACGGAACCAGTGTTTTCCGAACCAAGGGAGTCAGTTATTGGCCATTACAAATTCAAATCCTAGACCTACCATTGCAACAAAGACAACAAAGTTTCACAATAGTGTTATGTACATGTTATACACAACGAAGCCTCAATGGAATGCCACACTTTCAAACATTGAATCAGAATTATCGGGTGCATTCGAGTTACGTCGCGGGAATAGTGTTTATAACTTCAAAATAAGACTTTATGCTTGTATTTCCGATTTACCCGGACTCTCTTCCATTGCAAATATCACACAGTTTAATGGCGAATACGGGTGCCCTTTTTGTCTACACCCTGGTGTTCAAATGGCTGCGGGAAGGGGAACCGCGAGGAAATACCCCATTATCCCTAATCTTAATTTTGAATTAAGAAGTGACGAGCATTATAGATTGTGTCTACGTAGTGGAATTCCTAAGATATTTGGTATTAAGGGCAAGTCCCCTCTCTTTGATGTTCTTAAATTTCCGGAAGATATTGTATTCGACTCCATGCACGCATTCTTTGAGGGGGTCACGAAACAGTACTTAACCTTTGCCGTTGCTTCTTCTCAAGACAGGCATGACTTGAAATTCAATCCTACTAAACTGACATACGTGAATGATTTTGTAAATCGCATCACTGTTCCTCATGACTTTCAACGTTTTCGGTCATTGAATGACATCCGTAGGTTCAAAGCTTCTGAATTTCAAAGCTATCTTCTCTATTTGTTCGTGCCCATATATTTTTCTGTGACGCCGGCAGCATGTGCTCTTCATGTTATGTCACTGACATATGTAGTACGACTTTCTTATAGTGAACAAATGACCAACGACATATGTGACTGTATTGGTTTGCTTGTAGACAATTTTTTAGAAACCGCGCTGAACATTTTACCTCAGTCTTTTTTTACAATGAATTTTCATTTAATTAGCCATTTGTGTGATCAGCTTCGATCATCCGGACCTCTACATAATTATTCAATGTTCCCTTTCGAAGCTGGTATGAAGAAAATGAAGGGATTCTGCCATGGAACTGTCAGTTATGGAAAGCAAATTGTAGAGAGTTTTATGCTGTATAAAGAATTGTATTATGAAATTAGCGGTAATATAGAGCGCTATAGTCAGTTTTCTAAATTTTTTCGATTTTGTAAATTTTTTTAATTACAAACATGTTGGAGATCAGCGCCATTTAGCTGATGGAGTGTTGTTCCATTCTTTAGAATACAAATTTAGAAAGAGAAGTGTGAGTTACATTGGTTTTTTAGCTTCAGGTGAATTCTGTGAGATTGTGAGATTGTGAGATTTTATTTTGAAGACAGGCAGAAAAAAGCTTTTGTGAATATTTACAAAACGGTCTCATTTCTGGACTATTTTCGTGACAACTTGCGTAATTTGAACATTGAATTGTATGATTGCTTAAAGAGAGCCGATTCTCTGGCTTCGATAAGCCATTTCAATGTTATTGATACTACAGTTTCTCAGTCAAAAACAATTACAGTTGACAAATTGCTTTGTAAAGCCCTGCGCATGCGATGCCTCATATTAGATTCTGATGTTGTAATTGTTACTCCGATTTTCTTAACAGGAGAGCATGAGTGACGGATGATAACCGATTTAGGAAATTGAATATCTAAGTCAGGAATTTTTAAGGCGTTTTACGCACCCGATTTGAGCGGGTAAAATTTCATGTGAAAGAGGATGCATCGAAGTTCCTATTATTGTGAAAGAAATTATGAAAATGTTGTTAACTCACCCCCTCAGACTGGAGATCTCGCCTTCGGCGATCTAGGAGCCATATAACCTAAATGTTTTTTGCTTCTTCCCGTTTGGCGGGTAAACGAAAAATCCCTGATCTAAGTCATCCATGATATCTCCTATATACGAAGTACAGTATGTAGAGTTGAAGATCGGTCCATGATACAACGCTTCAAGTGTGATGTTACGATAATTTCATATAGCCTACCATATGTACATTGGTTTGACTAAAATATGTATTTACTAGTGAAGTATATGGAAATTGCTCGATTTACTTAGAGATTGTAGAATTTCAGCGATTGACATGTGTGATATACGATATTTGATTTGAAATACATGATCTCACAGATTTATTTTTTCTCTCTTTCATCATGTACTGCCTGCAGCGATATTCCGGCTAATTGATATCATACTTGCTTTGATCCTATAATACATGATTCCATGATTTTCATGCAGTCAAAAATTTAACATTTTTCGATGTAAATTGATTGACATAGATTTTTACAATGAATAAACATAAAAGCTTTCAACATTACTTTTTGAACATTACCCTATGCTTCATCCATAGAGACAGTACATAGTAATACATGGATTTATAAGTCAAAGGCTATAGCTATCTCATATTCAACAATAGCAATGTTAACACTCTGTCTATACTCATTTAAAATGGAGAACTCGCTGCGCTCATTCTACATTTTCAATGTCGTATAGACATCATGTTAACATTGCTATAATGTAAGACGTAAGTAGATACAGTGCTCCGATTTCAGCCCGAATACTCGAATCTGAGGCATCAGGCTCGAAAATATATGCGAAAAATGCCCGAAAAATTTCAATTTTATTTGTAATTAGGTAGCAGTTTAGTACTGATAAAATCACTAGTTATTCATGAAGAGTAGTGAGTGACCACTTTTTAAGCTACCTTATCTTTTGATCATTGCAAAAACAACAGCCTTACATGGATTTGTGTCTCTGGATTCTTGATTACAAAAGCATTATCCTTTTTCTAGAAATATTACATGATTGCATGTATTTATCTCCGAATTCTGTTTTAGTCTGTAAGACGTTTTGCATGGACGGCAATTGTCATCTATAGTTGTTGATTTACATATGTTTGACGTAGATTTCGTGCAGAAAAAGCGTCAAGAACTTGCTGGCACTAGTTACGGCATCGGCGGCAAGGACTGATTGATCGTCTTCTTCCTCTCTTTCCCGCCTTTTCCCGCGTCATTTGGGCCTGGGTTCTCCTTCTCCGTTCGCTTCGATCCTATGCCTCTCGGTACACTAATCTTCCTCCACCATGTCACGCTTCACTAAAGCATAAAAGCATCATGCTCGCGTGTTAACACAGGCATAAATTATCCTGTACGCGTCATATAGGCAATCAATGAATGACAATTTCAACTTACTTAGTCGGAGATATAATGATTAATTCTGGAGTAGGATTTATCTTGTTAAATATCTAATCAATCATCCGCAATTCTTTCATCGTTACGATTACTAAGTGATATCTAATAATTATGATGATATCAAGGAAATGTCCTCCTTTGTGTAGATGTATGAGAAAAGGCCACAACAGTCCGATTAAAAATTTAAAATCACGACGTTTCGGAAGTACGTCTGCTTCCTTCCTCTATAAAGAAGAATGTACCTGACAATAAGCAACGAATAGTATTCGTTACTATCGTTTTCGTTTCCCGATATCTAATAATGTTCTATCTAGTCAATAGATAGGATTCTATCTATTTGCCTATCTTATACCAGTATTTTGTACCTCTGAAACTGTACATTTTGACTCTATTTCGTCGTTATTGGTAAGCCCGAGAATTTTTGCCAAGCCCGAATTATGAGAATTTAAGCGCTAGGAGCACTGTAGATATCGAATAGATTAATTAATTATAACAATAATATTGCTTTATCTGCAACTCAAATGGTGAATCAAAAGTGTCAATACAATCGAGACAATATATTAAAATATGGACAGTATAAAAATTCAGATAAAAGTCAAGCAAACTTGACGCAAGAGTCCTTAAAACGCTTAGCTTTGGTTATCAGCTTTCTATGAGACTAGCCAAATCTTACAGAATACCTTTTGGAAGTTGAGTCATAAATAGAATGTAAGGGAAGAAGAGCAGGATCACGTTCTTTTTCCGCAAGACGTTGGCACATCGATAGACAAAATTCAAAAAACCATACATTGCGCGTAAAACCAAACAATTTGCAAAAGCGACGTTCGTAATTTAGCAATAATTGGAAATGGGATTTGCTGACATTGCATCATGCTGGATAGGAATAGCTCATCAGAGACCTGAACATTGAACAGTATACCATCCAAAGGACATTTTCCGGTGTTTTCACCTACTTCAAACTGCATATATAGTATAATACTTGTATTGCGACTGCGTTTATTACGTCAGTGTGCAAATAACGACGCTTTTCATTTTTCCCTGCAGAATATTTGAAATTAGACATTTGTTTATGTAACGACAATGTTCGAATAACGACACTAATTTATATTTCCTTTTGACTGTCGCTATAGGCGCATTCTACTGTACATCATTTTTCTTACTTTCGCCAAAACATAATCAACATGATCATTTCAATGCAATCCATAATTCATGCTTTCCCCTTTTCATTCTTCTCCAGAGATGTACACAATTGTGGAATTCATTGAGGAGGGCTCCATCAGCGCTGTGCCATCGCATTGGGTAGTGGAGCAAAGCTTCTCCTTCTGGCCTCCGGAAGGAGATGCTACCAAACTGATACAAAACTCTGTCCCGCCAACGAAAGACTGGAGCATGTTCCCCTGCCGCATCAAAAGACAAAACAGTAAGTCCAACAAATGTTAAACCGACAAAAATAGGACGCGGCGATTTAAATCGACCGGAATGAAAGACATGTAAACGAAAATATGCAAAACATGTATCAACATTCTGTGATCAATCATGATAATAACACTAAATACACCACTGTAATCAAACCACTTTGATAATAATACTTGATCATGTTGTAATCGTACAGAGTAATTATATAAGTTGCTCTAATGTTCTATATATAACCCTTTTACTTCCAGTCGAACACTTCATAATGGCTCGCCATTATGAAGCCATGTACGTAGCTGAGAGCGAAGTCGAAAGCTCGACTGAAGCCAAAAGGAAGCGAAAAAGCACTGAACGCTTCACTGAGAACACTGGAACGGAAGTGAGTTAACTATTTAAAATGCTGCTACTTGTTTGTTACAAAGTATTCAAATATTTGATTTTTACTGTCTCAAACGTAGGTGTATGATAATTTTTTCTAAATTAGTGTTTCGAATGTTTTATTTTCTTGGTGGTAGGTGCAGTAATTGGTATACCGATTGGTATACGCTTTTGAAATGTTTATTAACACTAGAAGGACGGCAATTTTGTTATTCTATTAAGGACGGCAGCGGTCATTTTGACCGCTAGGCCCTAATGAGTTAGTTTTGCAGAAGGAAGGAACCAGAATAATGCTTTTCCATATGGCGTTTCTGGAGAACAGAATAGTGGTGTGCGGTCAAAATGACCGGTCCCATCCTTCTAGTGTTAAATTGAATGTACATGTTTGTACTTTTTTACTTTCTAAGATAGTGAAAAAATTTACCGTAAATTGTTTGCAGGAGAAGAGGAAAAGGCTCTGCCACAAAAACTCTGCGGCAAAAGCACGGGTAGCTGCTGACTACAAGGAACCTAACGTTGGCCTGCAGCCAGTGGATGTGGAGAGGGTGAAGGAGAAGGTGGCCAGTGACCAATTAAAGCTCCAGACAAGTTCAATCGCGATGGAACTTGAAAGTTGCTCCAGTGAACGTGATATTACGGACGACCATCCCGGTAAATATAGAATGACATCCAGATTGGCATAAAACTCATTCGATGTGTTAAGTCTTGTTTCTAAACCCCTGTTCGGTCGGGTGCGTGCGTTTATGTGACAACTGTGACGTTTTCCTAGGTCAGGAGTCTAAGTACTTAGCAATCGGCATTTAAAGTTGAGTCTGCTGTCAACATCAGCTGCACTATACAAGCACTGTCGTCTAAGAATTTTCTCCAAGATGTACTCAATTGTCCCTTGAAGAGATTCACACGGGCGTATTTAGTCCTACAAGAAATTATGGTTATCATTTATCAAGCAATCATAATGGAATCAGGTTAATAAAACTATTATTTTCAGGTGAGGAACTTCGGGATCAATTGAACATTGCCCTTGAATTAAAATTATTACGAAAAGAAATGGCTCTCATGACGGAAGAGTCAAGGAAGCAAACGGCGATCTCGCGTAAGTTAAAAGTTCCTGTAATAGAAAATTTGATAGTATGTGTTGCACAAGCACAGTAGTTGCCGCTGTCTATCTCAGCTAAAGATCATGATTGTCAATTGCCGCTGGCCTGCTGTTCATAATATAAGCTCGACAGCTCGCTTATTGCATTGACGCTCTTTTATAATTATAATACATTTATGAGTCAGTTATACATGTCTTAATTGCTGTTTCCTTTTTCACAGAAAGTCAATTACTAGAGGAAAAAAAACAGACGCACTACCTCCGGCGTCTGCTCAAAGAAGATACTGAATTTATCAGAAAAGACACGGGAGAAGAGGTAGGCCTACAACATAAATATATTTGACCTGGCAGTTCCTTTCGCACAATTCGTTTGAATTTCAGTTTCAATTTCAATCTCATGAAGGTTCAACTATGTCCATTCGCCAACTCAAATCAGCCGACCCACAGAAGTTCGCGATTGACTATATAAGAACAACGAAGGGTCCCGATTACTTGCGACAACACCTGTGCGAGCCTGCAAGAGAATGCCGCTCAGATAAGGCAGCAATGGACGCAGACACAATCGACAGTTTAAAAAGTAAGACAAAATCTGTCCCAAAATAATAATATAGTCTTCAAATAATTGCCTTCCTCAATTAAAACATGATAGATCGTAGGCCTGTACTTACACAATAAAAGTAAATGGACGAATGTTGATATCATGATGTTGAACTTAGAATAGTGAATATGGTAGCCTTTTGTTATTGGGCCTAAACTTTTCGTAGAGGTATGAGAGGGCTTGTTTCGTTATACCGCATTAAATTGGAGGGAACCCTATTATCTATTAACCGTAACAGATAAAAACATTTTTCCTGTAGACGTTTTCTGCTTAATTTATAAACTTTCGCTTAATTAACTAACATCAATTTGTACACATATCAAACAAAAAGTTGAATAATTTGCTTCCATTTCAGTTGCACTGAAAGCCAAATTCGATCGGTATTCATGGATCAAAGTGAAGGAGAGTCTGAACCGTGCGGGAAGGGACGACAAACATCGGCAGGAGCAAAACTCGAGTGACCCGCTTGACAACAAGTAGGCCTACCCGTAACATTTTGTTATATTTTAGTTCCGTGTAAGGTAGATCTTTAGAAGTTTGTATAGTTTCCTATTTTGTAATAAATTTCATGTTCATAGCAAATTCATACAAAAACTTCGACTTCCATATTCAGATTTTTTTAGATTTGTATCATTTTTGCTATCGCACATAACCCTTTCATTTTCCCTTTCTGATGATTTGATAAGTTAATGCAAAGACGATATTTTTCTGATTTTGGTAAATGTAATAGTAATTTGATAATTGCATGAAGCTGTGAAAATCGAGATTTTGTGCTCTAAAATACATGTATCTTGAAAGTCAACTATCAAAATCGATTATAGGTAAACTCCTCTTTTCTTTGATGTATTTCGAGAGCTCTGCCGCCGAAAGGAAAAACCCCTCTACGGGAAAAACCATGTAACCGCAAAAGTTTGAAAGCCCATTAGGGACATTAGGGAAACTCCTGGATTATAAATTTTGGTGTATGTGTAAATTATGTTCATAATATTCTATAGTATAGCTTGATATAATTTGGAATTTTTGTAGAATGATCACGAAAGCTTATCAAATTATTCGAACACATTTCATAATTTTACGATAGTGTCAAATTATTGAAGTTTTTTACGAAAACACAGTGACTGATATGATTGCTGATGTGTTTCAGAAAATAGAATCATTGATTTACTATAATCTTCGTATGATCTAAACCGCTAATGGTGTAAAGATCCAAGTAGCTTTTTGTAACCAAAATTGATTAGCCTCAAAATCGCGTAAAATTTATATTTGTATGAGTAGCCAGATATTTCGTTGCAAGTATGAGTGAATCACTTGTCAATTTTATTAAAATTGTTGATAATGCATATTTATTATCTATTTGCATAAATTCAAAGTCAGACTGACCTCCATTCCTATTGCTAATCATATCTATTTAATTCTAAGTCAACTGAGACTCTAAGAAATCCATTGCTATGTTTTGGTTCTCGACAGCTTTTGCGAGATTTTAGAATTATTACTTAACTCATCAGCTTTGCATTTACTTAAAACATGTAAATTGTTTGTCGTTAGATGCGATCTTTAGATTGCCATCACATTTTTCTAGTAACAGATTGTTTTTTTTATAAGCTTACCTGATTTTTGCAGATTTATCTTATTTTTGTATTACGCCTATTGTTAAAACGACCCCCTAGCTTATACTCGCTAGCTATTCACTGTGGACATACTCAGGCCACCATTGTTGTACTGATAACCATGGACTTTTGATTTTGTACAATTTCCGCACCCACCAGTTTTCGTAAGATCTTAGTATTGTCAATTAATATGAGTTTTGCATTTACTTGATGCATGTACATGTAATTTGTTTGATTAGATCTTTAGATTGTCATTACATTTTTCTTGTAACAGATTTTTATGGTTTCAAGCTTACCTGATTTTTTTCAGAATCATATTTTCTTACTTTTGTATTACGCCTATTGTTAAAACGACTCCCTAGCTATTACTGTGGGCGGACTCATGCCACCTTTGTTATACTGATAACCATGAACTTTTAATTTTGTACAATTTCCGAACTTCGCAGTCCTGTTGTTATGTATTATTTATCTCAACGTTACACTTATCATGTCTGTTTGTACTCCAAGATATTTGTTCGATTTTCTATGCGTTGCTATGAGAATAAATTTTTTTTGTCACATGATGCCTTTGTAATCCTTGATTGATACGTTTTAGATAAACGATCGGGATCTAGATGGCGAAAAAATCCTCCATATAGTTTGCCTCTACTGATAAGGTAATAAGAAAGCTGCTAGGAAAATAGTTCTGATCAAATAGTAGCGTGAACACGAAATCGTTAAGTTCGCACAATTTCGCATGCGATTTATTAACATTCGCACCAAATCGCACGGGGACAACATAAGTTCGCATTTTTTCGCACGTGAATCGCGTGCGAATTTAAGCGCGATCGCGCTTAAATCGCGCTAGCCGATTCGCGCGCGAAATAGCGCGATGTGTCGACTAGTGCATCCATCACCCCTTTCAGTGACACTGACTCAGTCATTTTTCATGAATGATTAGAATACGAATAAATGAAGTTTATACTGTATTTGAGATTGTCAAATCTATCATGGGTCAAACTGGTTGGAAGTGGGTCAACGAAGTCTGACCTACGACCTACCTGACCCACGGCATATGTGACCCACGACCCACCTAACCCACCAACTTTTCGGAAAAACATGACCCACGACCCACTTCCAACTCTGTACCCCCATGGGGCACTTCAGGAAAAATATCCCAGTTGCCCGAGGGTCAACAAATCAAAGCTATTGTGAATTTTTATTTTATTTTCGCTTTTATTCTTCAATCGTCTTACGCGAAGATCATAAGGCTTGCTCTCCTGTTACCACCAACAATCAGTATTTTATCTCCAAGATCCGTTGAATAAGTTTTTGAGGTTTTCAGATGGAAACGACGATACGTAAAGTCTCCGCGGGCAGCACAGAATTCATAATAGAATATCATAAATTTATCCGTTTCCTGCATTGTTACTTGTGCCACACGCGTTCCCACATCAACAGTTCCACCGTCTTGTTTAATTTCATGTATTTGATTTCCAATGAAAACGCTTTGGAGAGCATTTACAACTTCACTGAAATTCTTCAGGCCAGGGGAGAGAGGAACGTTGTGAAGTTTCACCCAACCACCACCTTCAAGCATTTCAAACTTTGGATCAAATGTATTAACAATGAATTGGTGTGCGCTGTACTGAACGATTAGATTCACATCTGAAAGAGAATTCACAATTTTTGAATTATTTTCAATAATTTAACTTTTCATATACAGTATGATCAAACAAGATTCAGCCGCTCTTCAACGCTAATTCCGTTGCTGTTCTGGTCTATGTCGCTTTTAAATCTTACCATCGTAGAAAGTTCATAAATGCTTTATGGATGCTCTAAATTATTTCATTTGATATCACAATCACAATATTTATTATTTGATAGGCAAATGATCGACTGGTCTGCATTTGTCTCAATTGTTCCTACATGGTATTGGAACAATGCAATACTGACATAATGCAAGAGAATAAAATTAAAGAATAGAAGTCAAAACACCACTGGTGCACATCTGCAATCCTTTCATCAATCGCTGCAAATGATCATCAGCCGCACAGCAAAGCCAGCATAAGTAAACACATAGCTGCCTGTTAGCAGTCATTCAGCTTGTTCTGCCATTCGAGATATAGTATTAAGCTAGCTTGGACCATTCCGAGCTGTACTGACTCGAGCCTTTCCATGGCTAGCAGCGTCTACGGCTGCCAAGGAAGTTTTGTTCTGAATGATGTGCTTGATGCGTAATATTGAATCCTCTTCAAGACAAACTATGCATGTGCAAAAAAACTAGAAAAAATTCATTAGACGAGAACATTTCACATCATTTCACTAGACGCATTCACATGTAAGCTCGTGCATTCGCAGTTGACGCCGATATTCAGTTTAATAGTGATATTATTTGATTATAATGACATTCATAAAACAAAAATATTGTTGAAATGAATGCATTAAAAACAATATATTGAAAAAAAAGATAATTTCAATCTATAACTCCATATATGTTGCTAAAATTGTGAAATAATGTCTGAATTTATCAGGTGATAACATTGTGATGGCATCATCTAACATGTGGTCAATAAATAACAGCATGTGTAATTTATCACTACTTATAATTGATATCCATTGTCTCCTTGTCTTGTACTTGTAAATGCTTCTATTTAAATTTTCCTGTCTTAATGACGATAATTAGACTTGCAGTGATGTATATGATAAATGATAACATACATTCAAACTAATGAAACGCAATTTAAAGTTGAATGCACGAATTTTGATTTTAAAATTTCAAAAAGAAAATCGCTTTATTTAGATGTCAGATATTCTAGATAATAGTTATCTTCGAGGTCCAGCTCATAGAAGCTGCTGCTATAATTTTTAAACAGTTTTATCAATCAATTTGTCTCTTCTTTCTTATTTCCAAAAAAGTTATTTTCAATAACGTTTTATATCCTTACTATGAGTAATTAAAAATATTCTATCTTTATAGCCAGCATGGTATATTGTATATCATTACATTAGCTTCTATGTGATATAAACTTGTAGTAATCAATTCCAATACAATTGCACCATGTGATTCTATTCCCACATCAACATAACCATGTTTTACATGAGAAATGGAAACATGAAGTGCTCTATTCAAAACGTTCTAACTTACTATTTTGTGCAGTACAGGCCATGACTACCGCGAAGACAAAAATACAAAGTATTTTCACCAACATTCTGAAATGAAGAGGTCATCTTTTAAAATCTGTGTTTGAAACATTCAAGTTCAATATTTTTTGATATTCTTGTTATTCTTGTGGTTCAAAAATTAGAATACCTGATGAATTCTTCCAAAAATGCAACAACTCAATGGTGAGTGATTGCAACATGCAGGTTTGTAGCTCGGCCGCGATGGAATATATTACTGCTGAAATGTGTCCATCCTACCTGGTGATATAGAATAATTAAATATTGAGTTGCATCCTCAGTTGAAAAATAGGAACAGACCTGCCATTTCATCCTATATCGGGAGTCATCAGAAGGCCTAGTTCACATTTCCCAACATCGGCACAGCTTCCTATTTAAAGTTGTAGACATTCCTGGGTAAATTTGAGATTTGCAATTGGCATGTTAGTGAAATTTCAACGAACATTCATTAAATATTGCCTCAAAAACACTTCTGGCAAATCTCATGTAGTGCACCTGCAATAATTAATAAGTGATACTTTTACAAACTCAATATAAATAGAACAACTAAATTTTGAGTTGCATCCATAGAGTAAATATATCAGGTAGAATAGCAACTCAATATTTATTAAATCCCCAATGTGTATGCAGTTTCGATTTTGTTATAAAAAAATGAATTAAATGAACTAATGAATTAAATAAATTAAATGAACTCTAAGTGAACACAGTTGGGTATTGTAACCAAATGTGAGATATGCAAATTTTTGCAGTTTTGAAGAAATTTTCACGGAATTGACTGATCATGATGGTAATGCAGAAGGAATGGTGGTATTTTACGGATCCTCCGTGTCATGATAGCCTTGGAGAGGTAATGCTTGTTAAATTAGCAATTGCTAATACTTTTATGCTCAACCTCAACAGCATCTTAAACGTGATCATATCACAGGCAACCTGCCACTGGTAGAGCAAAAATGCATAATCAAAGACAATGATTTCAATTAGTTTTTTAAAAGAAGTAGGGTCTACATCACTCTTCAAATTCAAGAAATGAAAGATAAATTTAGTGAATCATAAAATCATGCCAATGAAAGTTGAATTGAAAACTTAAAATTCCAGTCAAGAAAGCACAATAAGATCTAAACTTTTTCATGAAGGCCTCCACTAATGTTGAAGAAAGAAGAAATAATATATATATTTCAAAATGAAAATCGCAAAGTTTACAAAAGATCGTCACACATTAAAATCATGTAAAGTCAAATCAGTATAGCCATTGAAAATCGACGCTGATAATACACCAAATGAATTGTGTCTTCTGACAGTTTTACACAGAGGGATGGTTACACGATTGTTAATTTTGTGAGATATAATCAGGTTCAAAGGATGTTTTGTTGATTGTCTTTTATCAAACAGGACAGAAAAGCTTTTTGACGCATGGCATGAAAAACACTCACATCTTTTTTACACGAGCAGTTCTGGGAACAAATCATATTCCGAGCACGCCTATACATCTTATCGATCATGCTAGTTACCTCAAAATTCAATTTACCGAACAAAGATGTACAATATAGCAGAACGTTTCGCACTGTGCTATCAAAAACTTGCCACAAATCATCATGATTTAAAACACTTCTGAGAACTTTTATAGTATACATCCGCCTCGAACAAATTTTTTCAATATTGGCCAAAATGCATATTCCATTTGAGATCATCGGTTCAGGTATAATGCGGTTCATGAATTTCCTTTGATCATCAGCATAATTTCCGCTTAGTTACTGTTCTATGCTTGTTAGTAAATATTTATTCCTTTTGATAACCAACTTGTTTCATACCACTTATAAAGTAGCTTTATGTCGGTAGTAAAAGAACTTGCAAAATTGAGCTTTTTCAAAAATGCGCACATAATGTTTTGGACCACATGAATGTAATCTCTGTAAAAAAACTCAATCTTTTCATATAGAAATTTTCACTGTATACAGAAACTCTTTTGAGTGTCGACAATCTTCCTATAAACTATGCACTTACTCTATGCCCTACATGTACTTAAAGTTACAGCCATGCCCGGGTATATTTGAGATTTGCAACTATTTGAGCAAGCTAGTGAAAATTCGACGGTTTACCTGACGGTTAGCGCTTTCAGTGCTCCAACAAAAGCGTTCAAATAAATGAGTTGTGATTGATTTAATTATTCAAAAGTAATTTCTGTTAATGTTTTAAAGCTTTATTCATTGTGAATTGTCAATCTGTTGTCTTCAAAACATCCTAATTAGCAGACTTCGAGTGTTGATAATGAGAACAGAATACAATACACTTTAATCATTAATATGAAAATGAGCACATTGATATTTGTACATTGCACCACTATAGATTGGCAAACATGAGCTGCAAAAAATGCAATTTCTGCCAATGCCTTTCATATTGAGAATTGTTAATCTGTCTATCTAAAAACTAAGAACTAAAAACCGAATACAACGCATATTAATCATTAAATATGAGAAATAAGCACATTGATATTTGTAGATTGCTTTACTATAAAACAGAGAACATGAAGTGCGAGTCCCAAGATTAAATCATCAAAAGATTTTAACCGTTTACTCGCCAACGTTCGAATTTCGAACATTCAAAAAAACGAAATCAGGATGAATTTCTAAATCCAACGTAGAATATATGTTGTTTACCTATATTTGGACCTGGCCTAGCAGAAAAAAAGATCAAAAATACAATTGTCAATAAGCCGCGTGTAAACGGTTAAGCTTCCTGGTGTAACTTGCTTGTGGTTCTACGCTAGGAGCTACTGTAGTCTTTATAGCACTTACCATTAACGGGGGCGTCGATCCGGGCGAGTTGTCGTCGGCCTGGTCCTCCCAGCGTACACGCAGTCGCCGAGGTGAAGCGGTGCCTATACTAGGCGGGTGTCTCCACGGGCTTGCCGGTGGGTCGATCTCCTTAACGGTCGGCTTCCGTCGAGGCGAGTCTCCCGATTTGGTTCGGGGTAATTCTCCCGGCTGTCGTCGGGGTGAAGAAACAGCGGCCTCAGAGTCTCGTGGCTCCGGTTTAATTAGCAGCTGTTGTGCACGGGAAACAATCTCCTCCGCTAGAATAGAGATGTCATCGTCGTCAATAAATTCATCACTGCATTCTGCCATGTTGACCGGAATTGCTAGAACAAGCAATCCCGACCAAGATCACAACAAGAAAACTCTGCTCACCTGAACATTGCTAGCAGGTAGTAAAAACAATTCCCGCGAAAAGTACAGGCAATTAAAAAGTAGTGCAGTAAAAGTCAATAAAATTAGTTCACTTAAAGACCCCTACCTTACACTATCCCCTCCTCCACGAAGAAGGTCTCGCTCCTGCGAGCGGTGCCAGTCTACACACGAGGTAGACGTGGGCGGATGATCCGCTCCGCGTATCGCGCAAGTGCGTGGCGCTCCTCCGCAGTGTAGTGCGGGTCTCCCGTGTTTCACCACGGACGGCTTGTAATGTATTGGGGTAAAGAAGCATGCCCCTACATTGTTGATACTGTGAAGGCGATCTCTCATGCGCCGGTCGTGACCGAATTTGTCCGCGGGCGCGTCGATGAAGAACATCGGGATGCCGGAGAACTTCCGCTGAAGTTCCTCGTTCAGGGAACGGAACCCGGCCCGGACTTCCTCGATGCTTCTCGCCGAGCGGTCATTTACTCCTACACCCACGACGATTGCGGCAACGTCATTGCGGCGCACATCGCATTGGCGTACAGTGTTTGCAGCTTGCGCTGCTCGGAGACCCGGTCTCGCAATCGAGCGATATGGGCAGCGGTAAAAGGCAGGCGGGTGAAGTTGGAATCGCCAACCACCAGCGTCATTTTGCGGCTGTCTCGGCTTGCATCCACCGGTTGCCGGGTTCGGGCTGCAGGAGATCTTGACCTCGTCCGTAAGTCTTTCATGGATTCTGCGTCCATTCGCCGCGCTTGGATCCTCCTCATTGCAGGATGGATATCCTTCCGCATCCTATCCCTCACCCTGTCTCGCGAATTGCCGCGGTTGGGTGGTCTTGCCCTGTCTCGCGAACTCTCGCGGTTGGGCCTGAGGACTTGGAGGACATTCTTCGTGATCTCGGATGTCATCCGGTCGATGGTGTCCTGCGCGAGGCTTGAGTTGGTCGACGGCTGGTCGTCTCTCACGCTCCGTGGTGGTCGCAAGATGGAGCGTGGTTTGATCGTTGGCTGCGGGTCTCGCGGTTGCAGCTGGAGAAGCGTTTGACGCCATCTCGGCAACTTGACAGTAGCTGGGGGTGGTACCGTACCCACCCGGTCCAGCGCTCCTCGGTGGCCTTGATCCGCCTGGACGTCTCTGATTGGCTGCGGAGACTTGTCAGGATCTTTCCAAAAGAGGCCTCGGCGACCGAGTTGATCCATCCCTTCCCGGTTGGATAGGCGACTTTGAGATGCGGGGGCAATCGTGTGTCGTGGAGGCAGTGGTTGACCACACTGTACCTCCAGGACTCCAGCAGATCCTGAGGGATCCTCCCCTCCCCAAATTGATGGCTCCGACCAACTGCTCCTCCTCCTCGTCTGACTGGAATGACAGGTGAGAGATGCAGATGTCGGAATCGAAGTCCGAGTCTAGGATAGGGTCGGAGCTTATATCAATTACTTCTCCTAATCCTATCTCGTCTGAATCCGACGGCTGGTCTGAGTCTTGCTCGTCTAGGTAAATCACTTCCTCATTCTCGATTGGGTCTCCAGACGTTGAGGAAGACTCGCTGTCGTCATCACTGTATAAGCAATGCTCGTCGATGTTGACGGTTGGTCTCTCTACTGAGGGAGGGGGAACAGTGTTAGTCTGTCCGACATTGTAAGGAGAGGAGTCTGGTGTAAATGTTCGGATCTCGGGAAACTGGTTGGAAATGCACCTTCCTTGTCTTTTTGTCAGTTGAATTCAATCTGACGTTCCTAGGGCATGGCTTTACTTCGTTGACATGCACAACAAGGGTTCTTCCCGGTCTCGCTGGGTTGCGGATTTCTATGTTGGTCCGGCTTGGCACTCGTGTCACTAAGTATGGTCCATCCCATGGCCTTGAAAGTTTTGCGGACTTACCAGGTCCGGGAGTCCTATTTCTGTACCATACTAGATTCCCGACTTTATAGGTGGGCACTTTCGTAGCGTGGTGATCATATTGGGTCTTCTGGTGTTGCTTAGCTAGGATAAGGTTTTTGCGAGCCCCGTCGGCAGCTGCTTTCAGACTCTCCTGTATCCACGTAGCTTAATTCTCAGCTTCTATGTTGGCGCTGGATACCGAATCGAAGAGAATGTCCATCGGGAACCTTAACTCCCTACCTATGGCTAGGCGAGAGGGGGAATACCCGTGGAGTGATGGACATTCGATCTGTAGACCCACATACAATAATGGATGGTGTCGTCCCAGTTGCGTCTATCTTGCGCAGCATGAGTGAGCAGCAAATTTTTCAGCGTGCGGTTTTAATCTCTCTACCGCCCCGTTAGTAGAGGGTCTGTATGGTGAAGAACGGATCTTTTTAATTGCTAGCACCTTGCAGAAGTGCTGGAATACTGCCGACTCGAATTCTTTGCCCTGGTCAGACAAAATTTCCTTCGGAACACCGTATCTGGTGATCCAGCTGTGGAGAACTGCATTACCCACATGTTTTGCAGTGTGCTGTGGTAAGGGCACAGCCTCTGCCCAACGGGTGAAAATGTCCACCATAACCAGGATGAAAACGATTTCCTTTCAGCGTGGTTGGAAGGGGTCCGACGATATCCAGCGCTATGCGGTGGAACGCCTCGCTTGACTCAATGGGTTGTAGTGGGGCTACCGTCTTTGGATTAGGACCACGGCATTGCCCACAGACTCCACAGGTGTCAACCCATTCGCTTATTTGCGTTTTCATCTTTGGCACCAGAACCGAGATTTAATTTTCTGGTACGTAGTGGACTTAGCGTTGTGGCCTCCCGTGGGATTGTCATGATACTGGTGAATAGCAATATTTCTCCACTCTGGTGGGAGGACTAGACGCCAGTCGGTGTCGTCAGGCTTTTTGATATGTAAGAGCCCTTCAAAAATTTTGAAATAGTCAAAGTGCTTGATGTAATCTTGCTGAATGCGATATGTGGCGTTTTGATGGGGGTTGTCTTCTCTCCGTGATCCAGGCACTTATCTCTGCCGTCGGCAGGTATGCTTGTTGTGCTTGTAGGAGGTCCCCTGCAGTCAATGAGAATGGCCACTGGATTAACGAAATTTGCGCAGCATTCGGTTCGCAAGAGGGGCATTCTCCGTGGCGCCTGTGTGGCCGCCTGGATAGAGCATCGGCATTTGTGTGCTTAGGGTTGGACCGGTATTCAATTGAGAATCGATATTCTTGCAATTTTTGTATCCAGCGTGCCACCTGTCCAGTAGGCTCTTTGAATGACATAAGCCAGGTGAGAGCGCTATGGTCTGTCCTCAGAATGAAATGCTTGCCTAACAGATAAGGACGGAACTCGTGAACGAAGTAGACCATGGCTAGCATTTCCTTGCGTGTAACGCAGTAATTGCGCTCTGGCTTTGTCAGGCAGCGACTCCCATACGCTACTACTCGCTCGAGACCATCAGGACATTTTTGGGACAGCACAGCTCCGATGGCTTTTTCAGAAGCGTCTGTGTCGAGGATAAAGATCCTGCGTTCTCTGAGAAATCAGGTAATGTTAATATTGGGGCACTACTGAGCTTGAAGCGGAGTTCTTCGAAAGCGGTTTGGCATTCGGTTGTCCAAACAAATCTTACATTTTTACCAGTGAGGCGATGTAAGTGCCCAGCAGTTTTCGCAACCCCTTGAATAAATCTACGATAATAACTGCAGAGTCCTATGAAACTCCTCAGCTCCTTTTGCGTTTTAGGAACGGGCCAGTTGATTATTCTCTCAATGGTAGAGGGGTCTGTGTGAACTCCCTTGCGAGAGACTACATGTCCAAGGTATTTAACCTTAGATTTGAACCACTGGCATTTCTTAGGATTCAGTTGCAAATTCGCTTCACGGAATCTCTGCAGGACAGCCTGCAGGTTTAGCAAATGATCCTTAAATGTCCTCCCCATGACTATGGTGTCATCGAGGTAAACGAGGCAGGCTGACCATGTCAGACCGGCGAGTACATTATTCATCAGACGCGCAAAAACAGCTGGACCATTCGTCACCCCCATAGGGAGGACGTTAAATTCATATAGGCCGCGCCGCGGTGGGTGGAGAAAGCAGTTTTCTCTTTGGACTGCTCGTCCAGAGGTACCTGAAAATAACCAGACTTCAAGTCTAGGACTGTGAAATAACGTGATCCACTTAAAGCGTCGATACTCTCGTCTATACGAGGTATGGGATATGCGTCTTTGACAGTTATCTCATTCAGCTTCCTGAAGTCAACGCAACAACGAAGAGATCCGTCTTTCTTTTTCACTACCAGAATGGGAGCTGACCAGGGACTGTAACTGGGTCGAATTACATCATCATTGATGAGGTCATCTAGCATCGTGTCTACCTCAGACCTCTGGTGTGGCGGTACTCGGCGCCCGGAATTTTGATTGGAGCGTGGGGTCCGGTGTCTATCTGATGATTATAATAGAGTTGTGCGACCCAATTTCTTACCTTTCTCTACAAATACGTCTTCATAGGAGCGTAACACTTGGGCGGCCCTCCTCTTTCTCCTCCGTGTTGAGGTCTGTCTCGTCCAATTGTGTTATAGCTGCTTCTATATTTGTAGGTGAAGCTTCAAAACTTACTTGGTCTGTTTGATCCGCCGACTCTGCCAAAACCTCGATTGGTTCTATAGTTGCAATTTCGCGACCGGCAGGTAGTCGGACATCAGCATTAGTAATGTTCATTAGCTGAAGCCAGGTTTGGTTGTCTCTGGGCTCGCATACGGCATTTGCCAAGAGGACACCGTCTGGTAACTGATCTCGCTGAGCGGTGAGTAAGTTGAGGGAAGGAATAGGAAATTCTGCGCACTTCCCCAGGACGATATGCGACACTCTTGGGAGGAATTACCGTATCTTGTACTAGATGCACACTCACCTGGTATGTTTCGACTCTCCTCAGGATCGGTGTGCTGATTGCTCTATTGAAAAGATAAAACGTGTTACTTACCCAGTCAGCGCATCCTCCATATAACATAATGAAATCCAGTCCGATAATTATGGGACTCCTGAGGCGTTCACAGACTATAAATGTCTGGTTGAAACATTCGCCCGCGACTTCTATGGGTATGTTAACTTCTGCAATAGGTTTGACTTTGGAACAGTCTGGCTGGTCAAACTTTGGCATCTCCTTGCGGGTGTACGAAACGCCTGTTTCTCGACACGTTTCAACATCAATAACGCTACGATCTGCTCCGGAATCTAACATAGCGGTACGCGGTTTATGGTTTAAAAGCAGTTGAATAACGTTACAGTTCGGGGTCTGGATTGTGACATCAGACGGTTTCTCACCGGCTGCGGAATCAGTCCGTCCGTCCACGGAGTGTTCCAGCCTCAGTGGTTTAAATACCTATTTTCCCGAAATGGACAGTTCCTCATGAAATGTCCTTCCTCTCCACATTTGAAACATTTCACTTGTTCATTAGTTCTCTCCTCTCCAGAAAAAGAGCGTCTTGGAGGGGTAGGAGGCCGTAGTGCCCGGACAGGAGATGGACTCCTCCGTACTTCACGTAAGTTTGGTGGAGTAGGCGGTCGGATAGGGGACAAGCTCCTGCGAACATCTGCGGATCGATAGGGTGGCATATTTTTCTGGAAGGATGACCCTGACAGTGGAAATGATCCTCCCGTAGGCCTACTTACTTCGACCCTTGAGTCCGAATTGAGCAGACGATTCTTTTTTATCAAATCTGCTGCGTGATAGAGATGCTCTATCGAGAGGGGTGGGCTGAACGTGAAATGTCGAGAGAGTTCGACATTGCTAGTGCCGGCAAGCATTCTTTGAAGAATAGCCTCCTCCTGTTTCCAGGAAGGTTGAGCCGGAAAGGCAATCCTTACTAATCGCCGTAATTCTCCCTCAAAATCTTGCAAATCTTCAGAATTCCTTTGATACCTGGAATAAAAAAGTTCTTGCGCCCTCGACATATTAATCGGTATAACGTATTTCCTCCTCAGAGACTCGACAAGCATATCAAAACTGTTTAGACCTCATCCGGTCGATGTTGCACGAACTCGAATGGTTTTGTTCCCAACTGGGAACAGAGTCTATGAGTTCTCTCCTGTGGAGGATAGGTATCCAAATACATAGATACTCGGCGAAACCATATGTCAAAATCTTCACCAGATTCCCCCCGGAAAAATTGGTACATTTTTCATGCTCAATTTTTCGTACTTACCTGTCCGTTCTCTCGGTAGGCTGCTGTCTATCGGTGGCTTTGAGTGTTCCCGGTATTTCATCAGTAGACACTGCACAACTTGCTCAAAAGAACAGTGAACAAGACCCCCAGGAAAAAAATCACACAAACACTCGATAACGTTGTCTCCTAATTTTGCGGCAAAAATAGGGTAACGCTCGGCCTCTGGATAAGTATTCATAGCGGCACTTATCCGTTGATAGTAAATAGAAAAATTACCTCCGTCAAATACGGGAAATGCGTTGAGTGGAACACGCAACCATGTTGACGTGTCTCTAGCGTGAATCCCACCGCTGCCACCAGTGTAACTTGCTTGTGGTTCTACGCTAGGAGCTACTGTAGTCTTTATAGCACTTACCATTAACGGGGGCGTCGATCCGGGCGAGTTGTCGTCGGCCTGGTCCTCCCAGCGTACACGCAGTCGCCGAGGTGAAGCGGTGCCTATACTAGGCGGGTGTCTCCACGGGCTTGCCGGTGGGTCGATCTCCTTAACGGTCGGCTTCCGTCGAGGCGAGTCTCCCGATTTGGTTCGGGGTAATTCTCCCGGCTGTCGTCGGGGTGAAGAAACAGCGGCCTCAGAGTCTCGTGGCTCCGGTTTAATTAGCAGCTGTTGTGCACGGGAAACAATCTCCTCCGCTAGAATAGAGATGTCATCGTCGTCAATAAATTCATCACTGCATTCTGCCATGTTGACTGAAATTGCTAGAACAAGCAATCCCGACCAAGATCACAACAAGAAAACTCTGCTCACCTGAACATTGCTAGCAGGTAGTAAAAACAATTCCCGCGAAAAGTACAGGCAATTAAAAAGTAGTGCAGTAAAAGTCAATAAAATTAGTTCACTTAAAGACCCCTACCTTACACTGGGATTCGTTAGGTTTTATTTAAAATTTTATTTTAATTTATTAATTAAATTAATAATTAAAATTTATTAATCCTGTCGGAATTATTTTAACAATTTGCCAAAAGCTTTTAGTGAAAGAATTTCACATCGTCCAAAAAAATCAGAAATATTGAGACGTAAAACAAATATGATCTTTTGTAACACCAACAGGTATAAATACTCCTTCTTGCCATCTGCAGTACAGAACTTCTCGTAATTGATTTTTAGTGTGTATACATGTATATCTTCTCCTTTTCACTTTTTTGTAAAATGATCAGCTTCTGCTGTCAAGTATTGAATAAGCATATTATTATTATCGGGTTAATGTAGACGCGCCTTAAGTTAAACTAGCTAGCTGATACATATAAATTTCACGTAGTTTAGTATATAGTCATGGCATGTTGTGTAGTTTATGTTCCCCGAATCGAATGTTCGTTTATGTTTACGAATCGAATTCGGGCTGGAAATTCCATCAAGAACTCTTGGCTATTCCAATTGTGGTATGAATGTAGAGGAAACAAAACTTGCAGGACGTCTAAAAATCTTTAAATAGGAAACTTGAAAATTGAGGTGGAGGCGTGAGACAGATACACTTCAATCTGATGCCGGCAGTTTTTCTTTGTCATTTTTGATAGATACCGAATCTGATATTAGCTTTTTGCCGTACAGCAAGTGTTGCGTTCCTTATATGTGACCAGGCTATGAATTCTTCATTAAGTTGAAAGATGACGCTCCTAGTTCTCTCGTACAAAAACAACGCAGAATTCCATTTGCTTTACAAACAGCAGTCGAGTCAGAGATTAAGAAATTGCTAATGAATGACATCATCGAAGAAATCGATTCTTCGCTCATAGTAGTCGATCCGCAACGAAATGGAGAAATACATTTGTGTGTGAACTACAAAAAGATAAATCAGCACATCATAGTTGATTAACATCCGTTGCCGACGATTGACGAAAGTTTTTGCGAAATTATCTGGTGCGAAATTCTTTTCGAAATTAGACTTAAAAACATCGCGTATCACCAGCTGGAGATTAAGGAAGATTCTCGCGACCTTACCGCATTTACTTCTCATGTCGGACATTTCCGCTATAAACGCCTGCCGTTTGGTCTTGCCAACGATCTAGTGCGTATATGAAAGTAGTTTTCAATATTCTCGTACCTGTTCCAATACTGTCTCATACTTTGATGACATTCTCATTTTTGGAGGGACATTGCAGGATCATGACGAATGTTTGCACAAAAGGTTTGACGCAATTATCGGTGCATGGTCTGACTTTGAACGAGAAGAAATGTGTGTATCGGCAGAGGTCTATCCAGTTTTTGGTAGGTTGATTGTTTGGTCCAAAAGGAGTTTCTCCATTACCTGATTCTTGACGCAATTGTGAATGCTCCTATTCCACAGGACAAGCACTCGTTAGTCGTTACGTTCATTTCTGGGTTAAGCTAACTTTTATCGTAGTTTCAATTCCAAGGTGCTGCTTTGTCTTCTTCGTTATATGAACTGATAAAAGAGAAAATGCGTTTTGAGTGGTCCGATCAGAACCAAAAGGTTTTTGACTTATTGAAAGTCAGCCTCGCATTTTTTGACTCGAACCTGAACACTAAGACTTTTCTGACTACTGATGCTTCAGGGTATGGAATTTCAGCTATACTTTCTCAGGTAGATTTCGAGACAGGTGAAGAACGTCCTGTATCCTTTCTCAGTCGGAAGCTTTCTGATATGGAAAGTAAGTATTCTGTTTCTGAAATGGAGTTCTTAGCGGTCTTGGTGGAAGGTCTTCTTAGCGGGTGTGGATCGGCAACACCAAGCTCTTTACGGTCGACATTTCACTGTACGTACCGACCATCAGTGCCTGAGACAGTTGCTCATAAATGGTGTAGAAGGTGGCGCAGTTCCTTGCAGGGTGATTTGTTGGGCTACTAAGCTTCTGCAGTACAACTTTCAGGTTTTATATAATCCGTAGCCATTGACTTCAAAGGTCCTGTGTATGATGCTGTAATCGTCAACATTACATTATTGTACTCGTTGACTGCTATTCCAAAATGATGATGCTACGTGTTGCTTCTTCTCCTACGTCATCCAAAGTGATTGAACTTTTGAACCAGACATTTTCTGTTTTTGGTCATTGTACGATATTGCTTTCTGACAACGGTCCACAACTTCTGTCCAATGATTTTACGTCTTACCTGCGTAAGAAAGGTATTCTTCATCGTCGCTCTTCGATTTTTAATCCAAAGAGTAATGGCGTGGTCGAGCGGATGAATAGGAGCATAAATAAATTGTTGTAAGTGTCCAATGTCAAGAATGGAATTCACCTACGAAACGTTCTAGATGATTACACTTTAAATTACAACACCACTCAGCACTCAACAACTGAGTTATCACCGTGTGATATTATCCTAAAGTTCAAAGCGAAAACTAGCCTTTCGATGATCTCGCGTGATGATGATGTTGAGTTTGATGTTGGTAAGCGAATTCTGAAGAAAAGTAAAATTTCGGCAGATTATGCGAATAGTAGGCGGAAGCCTTAGCAGAAAGTTAAGTTCGCGGTTGAGATACTATTATTACTAAGAAAGGTCAAAGAAGAAAGATCATAGGTAGAACAGGTCCTTATACTTTTAGGTTGGAAAACGGTGTTTTGTATAAATTCGCGGAAATATATCACGAAAAGTACCGTCTTTGCCCGATGAGTACGCCCTAGAAGTTTTCAGCGAAAGTGAATTAGCTCAAAATTTTGTTGATGAACCTGTTGAGCCTGTTAATGTGCCATCAGTCCTTCAGTATGACGATGTTGTTCCGAGTATTTCTCACTCAGAACCTGTGATGGAAACTGATAACATAGAGAATTTTTATACTCCTCAGTTATTTGTAACAATTTGATGACTGATAACATATAGAATTCAAGTTGATGACTGATAACATTGAGAATTTGTATACTGCTCATTTATTTTGTAAAAAGTTGATGAACTCTACCACACAGAGAATTTTTATACTGCTCAGTTTTGTAAGACACAGAGGAAACTATTATTCACTGATTCAAATACTGATAAGTTGTAAATGTTTGGTATCACATTTTTAAAGTATACTTGCCTTTAGAAATTGAATCCACATATTAGTGAAAAACAGACAATGGTTTAATGGCATTTGATAATCTGAAAATGACAATTGCATACGTATATAACGTTTTCAAAAATGGTCTTCAGTGTTGAACGTGACAAGTGATTACCTGGATGCATATAGAATAACTTTTATATTTTTGTTGCTTTCTGATTCACGCCATGTGATCGAAAAATTTCAAAAACATTTGCTATTAGTGATTGATTACATTGTTTGATAGGCCTACTATAGTTATGGGAACTTTCTCTCAATACAAAAGGGGAGAAAATGTTATGACCTCTGCTCACAAAACATTGTGTTTGTATCTTATGGTTTTTATTTAATCAGCACAGTAGTTTAACTTGCATAAATATATACAATTAAATTTAAAAGTCAGCTGTTGCTGTGGAGCAACCAAATGGTTAGTTCAAATTTATAATTTTAGGAAACCTGTACGGCTTACTACCCTTTTTATCTGATGTAACTTGATGGTAACTTGCAATTACTTGATTTCATAATAGATACCTCTGGATATTTCTACATGGTACATTTTTAATAACATAATACTAAGCGAAGGATACAACAGCTACCCACAACTTTTATAACGTATCTGGGTAATATCCACAGACCCTTTCGAGTTAGGGCATTGACCTAATGTACCTAATAACTAGTAGGGTATGTTTAACAACCGATCGCAGGCATCCCTCTGGTGACGTCTGCGTGTCTGTTTCGGTGCTCGCACCACATCTCGTGAGAAGACGGCGCTTGATCCGAACGGTTTGGAGTAAACGGATCGGTCACGGGGAAACGGTAGTGTGACTTCCTTTACATTAGTGAACCATTAGGTCATAGACTCAGATCGAGGACATACGTGTAAATTTCAGTAAAGTATTTTTACAATCTTCCACTGCGCAACATATGTCCACAGTCGCTACAAGCATCACTAAATTTTACTTATTTTGCTAAGATAGTGATCCAAACAATGGAGTTCATGTTCCTAGTTGCTGTGCAGAATGTAGCCTACTGTTCTCAACCCCATGTATTAGGAGTCAAGAACGAAACACCCTGCGGAATGCTTCATTATCATCGCGAAGTTTTGTAATGTCAGGAGACCATATGAATATAAAATAGTCAATGAACATGGCAAAGGTCGTTCCGAAAATGACCTTCATGTCTAGGCCCACAGATGAAAATGGAAAATAATAACTTCTAAAATCGGAGAGTTATTTCTACAGGATATCTACCCATATTTGTCTCGAGCATTGCTGTGCGTTTGCTGTTGGTAAGAATTCAGAACGGTGAATAACATGCAGGAATATTTCTTATATCCAAGAAATTTCGACGAATATTGAAATCCGGCGGATAGATGTCCCTTCTATAATTTAAACACAGAGTATATTATGAGATTATAGCCTAGCATGTCCCTCTATGAGTCCCTAAGATCATGACCACAGATAATGACATGTGACCCACTCACAAGGACTTCATAAGCTCAAAAGTCTACCCACTTTTGTCACTAGCGCATGTTACCCCACGAATTTTTGGTCAAGCACATGAGGTGTGTTCGACAGAGACCACAGAGGCCATGCAAAGAGGATATTCATCATCAACATGAGATCTGTGGTCCAAAATATTTCCATAACTTGCATATTTGTTTCTTCAATTTCTTTTTTTCAGCAGTAACCGTGAAGCAATACTGCGCTCTGTGAGTCTTTGTAAACATATCTGCAAAAACCGATTAAAAACGTCACTATTTGGTTCCGAACACTGTTGGAACCGAAGTTCTCCATTGAATGTTATCACTAGAAAAACAGCTCTCTTACATGCCAATATATACAGTCAAGAAAAGTGAACATCATTCATGTGTAGAGGCACTGAGCTCAGGCCATCAAATAACACGCACAGCTTGATGTCTTTACGGCCCTGATAACATGCATTTTTTGATGCAGTCCACTATATTTCGCTTCTTAACACTTCAAATTACTTTTGTTTAAATCAGATTAGTTGCTAAGATTAATTTTCTACTATCTTTTTGAAAATGACGCACACGGTGTGTTGCACAAAACAAGAATTAGCGGGACAATACTCACATTTCCTAATTGAACAGCACAATTCTACTATCATAAGCTAATTTCTTGAATGATCTCTCCTTATTTGTTTTTCTGAAGACACATACATAATGATTTGATTGTTCATTACGAAACTTAATACCGACAAAATAGAGCATATTGGATGGTATTAAATAAATATATCCTAGCGTCCATAGAGCAGTATGTCCAATAGCGTTCTAGCTGATGTCCATCGTAGGTGATAATAGCTGCTTATTCTCCGTTGCCCTTAACATTGTCCTGCTGAAGAATTTGCTACCATACATATATTACTTACAGTACATTTTTCTAGAAACCTTAGTTTTAGACACTTGATGAGATTAGAGCAAACGAATATGACTAAATATAGCACGTGCATTTGACCGTGTAGTACAAATGCGAGTCTCAGGGATGTTCAGTCATACAAAACATCCGTATTTCTCTTGGATCCACCTCGCCGAACTGTATCCGGCACAAAATCCGAGAAGAACATTGTTGCATGTATGAATAGCTACGTAGCGAGCAGGGTCTAGAAAGTCTAAGGATTTCAAAGGGTTTGTTTACTATTTTTACTGGACAATGTCTTAAATCAGCATTAATATCTTGATGAGTGCTTTATTGTTTTAGCTTCTATAGTGAAGTAGTTATGCGGCATTATCTACTTTCCAAAAGTCTGCCAATTTTCCCCAATGTCAGTGGGGTGACTATGGACAGGCATTTTCGAATACTTAGACTAATTCTGTTGACAATTGTATTCGATTCAAGACATCATTTAGGTAATTCTGAAGTGTAGTACAAGGAGATTGCATATCATACTACTATGATGTGTTCGGTACCATTTTTTAAAGTTCAATTTTAAGTAGGTTGGAATGTGAAATTAAAATTCAGTTTATTAATAATAAATAAAATATTACAAGAATCTCAAATGCCATGAAAATTTTAGCTTGTGTATCATGATATCATATTCCACCATGTGACTCGTGCAGAATGACCCTGATGCACTTTGTGTTTTTCAACAAAGTGTTGGCGGACAAGGTTGGGCACACATGTGCCTAACATTGTCCACATTCTGATTGTTTAGCGCCGCCGCTCATGAACTAACGCTTTAAACCAATACAAACATTTGCCTTCTTAAACTGCTACCACATCGAAAAAATTGACAGATCTTGCAGAGGCGACTTCGTATCCCTCAGATTTACTGAAAAAAACTGCTGCACATGCAAAAATGTTCTCTATAACGGGACTTTTTGAATTGCATGACACATTAGTAGCACACCTATTCACCGCAATGGTAATGACTATAAAAGGCAGCTAGGTTTATATAGATGCATAAAGCTCTATACCAGATGTGAAATTATAGAGCACACACCATCAAAGTCCTATTAAATCTAAATGATAGTGTTCAAAATTCTCTGCGTGTTGAGAGGAATGAGTCCCAATCAACTTTTTGCGTGAACGTTTGCAATGCCATGTGGTTTCGGACTGTGGCATTATTTAATTTTCCGCCACATCACCAGCCTGTTTTCCGCTTTTTGTAATTGTCGTTGTCCTTCATTTTTCCATGTCCATATTTCCACTACTTCATCAGGAGCGCCCAAACATGATACTCACGGACCTAATAAAGAGATTCATGCATAGGCTACTCAACTTGGTCGCTATCCTTTTGCTTGCATTTTTCGAATCATCGCATTCTCATAGGTATCGACAATTGACTTCTCTTGGTCAGATGAAGATGCAGTCTCATCAGTCAGAGATAGACCGCACATGAATAACTGAAATTCGCCGCGCTGACGGAGACGACTCCGTCGAAATTCATTTACTTGTCACATTTCTCACAGGTCATTCAAATGCGCATCAACGCGTAGTTAGTCCGTCCAATTTGGGTCATGGGATAATAAGTACGTTTGTATTACCCTTGATTCAAACAAGTGACAATGAAAACTTGGAAAAAAACTCGATTTAGTGCTGGCCAACGTACTGATGCTCCTTCCAAATGAATATGATGAGTAATAGTTGAACAAAATTTGTCGTGTTTTTGGATTGGTCAAGAC
>CAJQUW010002765.1:0-35728 GCA_907163375.1 Prostheceraeus crozeri | reverse complement strand
CAGGTGAGCGAGCTCCGACCTAAAATCTTGTAACCGCTATAACTTGTGAACGGCTGGTCCGATTGACTCGCAACAAAAAATGTTGTCGAGCAGTTTTTTCTCCTCTTTCAAACGAGTAGCTGTAAGACAAAATCCGTCCACTAGAACCAAAGTTAGAAGATTGCTGTCGGGGGGGGGGGGTCAGTGAAATTTGATGAAAAATGTTTTGGTGACGGTCCCAGGTCGAAATTCCACACTTTGGAAAATTTTCAAAATTTTACCCATACAAAGTCACTCTGACACTTAGGATTTTTTCAGGTGAGCGAGCTCCGACCTAAAATCTTGTACCCGCTCTAACTTTTGAACGAAGACAGATAGGAACAAGCCGATTCTTTCACTGAATTTGTCTCACTCTTAGCTTTCAAACGAGCTATCGCACGACAAAATCCGTCCACTAGAAGCCAAAATCGAAGCAAGCTGTCCAGAGGGGGGGGAGGTCAGTCAAATTTGATGAAAAATGTTTTGGTGACGGTCCCAGGTCGAAATTCCACACTTTGGAAAATTTTCAAAATTTTACCCATACAAAGTCACTCTGACACTTAGGATTTTTTCAGGTGAGCGAGCTCCGACCTAAAATCTTGTAACCGCTCTAACTTTTGAACGAAGACAGATAGGAACAAGCCGATTCTTTCACTGAATTTGTCTCACTCTTAGCTTTCAAACGAGCTATCGCACGACAAAATCCGTCCACTAGAAGCCAAAATCGAAGCAAGCTGTCCAGAGGGGGGGGAGGTCAGTGAAATTTGATGAAAAATGTTTTGGTGACGGTCCCAGGTCGAAATTCCACACTTTGGAAAATTTTCAAAATTTTACCCATACAAAGTCACTCTGACACTTAGGATTTTTTCAGGTGAGCGAGCTCCGACCTAAAATCTTGTAACCGCTCTAACTTTTGAACGAAGACAGATAGGAACAAGCCGATTCTTTCACTGAATTTGTCTCACTCTTAGCTTTCAAACGAGCTATCGCACGACAAAATCCGTCCACTGGAAGCAAGCTGTCCAGGGGGGGGGGACGTCAGCCGAAAATTTTTTCTCTCCGATTTCGCTGGAAACATCCTTCCTAACCCAAAATTTCACGTAGATTCCGAATCTGGCCTCCGTTTTCTCATCCGATGCTTCGTTTGGGCGCTACACACCAAAAACATCACACACTATAGCCTCAAGACTAATCCTGGCGGTCGCCCACGTCAACCTAGACGGTCGCCCACGTCAACCAGGCGGTCGGACCAACCCACCCGAGTCTCACACTCTGTCGTTGCAGAGGGGGGGGGGACGTCAGCGAACATGTTGTGAACGTGGACCCACCCGGCCGGCACACCACGACAGACCACAACCTCTGTCGTTCCAGAGGGGGGGGGGACTCAGACACGAAGCACCACGGCGGCCGACCACGACACTCTGCCGTGCCAGAGGGGGGGGGGACGCAGCCACGACGGCGGCCATCTTGCGCTATCCAGAAGTGGAGTTTTACTTACTACTTTCAGTAGATGATAAAGAAGACACAGATATCAGAATATCAGAACGTTTATTTCTCAATCGAGAACACGAATACAAAATATGGCGAACAATGTTAGAATTACCACTATGATAATGTTATGGGAATATTTACAAGATAGATGACAATATCATGAAGCAGGCAACGATGGAGAAATTAGGATAGCTCTGGAAGGAGAGGACATTGACATTGCACAAACTGCATTTGAATACAGCACTATTTTATTATAGCAAGAAGTGGATGAATGATATTTAGAAGATAGGTTATAAACATTAATACAATATAAGCGCCTGATATCACAATTGTCCAAGTTTTTAATTATTGAAAGTATCCCAAAGTATATTTTATATACCTATTTAGTAGGAGTCCGGAACAGAATTTTATTAAAGTATAAATATTCTCGCATATTTATTGAAACATACATATAAATGATATTGAGCAGCTGCTTACCTGAAATGGAGCATACAATGTTGATGCACAATGCATACAATTCAAACTCATAGTTCCGGACCTCGTTGGCTGATATAGACTTCAGTAAATTCGACTGAGAGCGTCTCGGTTTATGCGTAGCATTGGAATGATATTCATGCAATCATTCGTTGCTGTAACAATGGCTCTAGATCTGACTTCATTTGCTGCTTTATGATTTGCTTAACTTCACAATACCTCCTATATCAATTTTCTGAAGCATTCCATAGAAATCTCGCTTTGTGATATTGACAAGAAATGGTGTTATTTGTGATCTTATTTTGTTGTACATCGAACACAGATATATAGAGAGAGAATGATAAAATTCCATAATTGCCCAACATTCAATTCTAAAGTAGAGTTTTTGTGTTTAATGAGTCCATGAAATTTAAATTTCTGGTGTGAAATGAGAATGTGAAATACAAATAGGCTGGGAATAGGTCCTAAACAGCACAACTTTAAACACTTCAAATCATCCTCAAATAATCCATCATTCATATCACTATTGATAGATGAAGATTCCGCGTGGTTAATAATCTAATATACTTTTTGGGAAATCAGTAGTTCTGCTATCACTAACATGAATGTCCGTATACAACTCTACACAAACGAGGATCTGTCAATAGATATCCTTCGACATGCAATAGTACGTAGAAAATCAAATTTGATTTCCACGACACTTAATACCAGGATTCATCAAAAATCAATTGCATTTTCATTAATTGGTCGTAATCATTTGATTGTTGCTGTCAGACGTTGCAATTTTTATTGATTGCCTCTTGCATCAAAATTGATCTGCTGGTTGACCCAACCCAACATAATTGCAAACCGAACTGGTTTTCTGGACAACCATTTGGTTTTCCAGAGAACCATTTGGTTTCCCAGAAATCCTTTTGGTTTTCTGGAGAACCAGTTTGGTTTTCCAGAGAACCGTTTGGTTTTCTGGAAATCCTTTTGGTTTTCTGGAGAACCAGTTTGGTTTTCCAGAGAACCGTTTGGTTTTCTGGAAATCCATGTGGTTTTCTGGAGAACCAATTAAAAACCAAAATTTTTTAGAGTGTAATTTCTTCAAAACTTTACATATCACACATTTGATAGCAATACCCAACTGTGTCCACCTCGAGTTCACTTAATAAAACCGAAACTGTATGCATATTGGGGGTTTAATAAATGCTGAATTACCACTCTACCCAATATATTTGCTATATGCCATTTACATATTTTAAAGTTAATTGTGATCATTGTCTTTGATTATGCTATTTTGCTCTTCCGATGACTTGTAGCTTGTGATATGATCACGCTTAAGAAAATACTTTTATTAAAGTTGAAGTTGAGCATTAAAGTAATAGCAACCTTCAAATTGCTAATTTTACAAACACTGCTCTCCATGGCTGTCATGACACGGAGGATATGTAAAATGCCATTATTCCCTCTGTGTTGCTATCATGATCAGTCAAATTCGTGCAGATTTCTCCAAAAGTGCAAAAGTTTGCATATCTCACATGTGGTATCAACACTCAATTAAGTTCAACTCGAGTTTACCTAATAAAATCGAAACTGTGTACACATAAGGGATTTGATTAATACTGAGTTGCTACCCTACCAAATATACTTACTCTATGATGAACAGTCTGAAGTTTGCCTACATTTTCAAACAAAAGCCTTTTGACAAGCTTGGAACGCATGACCAATCTCTTGACAATTCCTACATTTAGTTGTCGCTGCGCCTGAAAATAATGAAGGGGAAAAATCAAGAAGAGGTACCGGAGCTGCTATGTTCTCAGACACTGCTGGACGAACTCGTTTGCGTCTGTGCTGAAGTATATCCTCTAAATACTGGGCCCTCCTCAAAACATCCCTGGGTTCCTTCAACTGATAAATTGCATCGTCCTCAAAAATCTTGTCCTGAAGCTGGGATTCCCTTATTCCTTTCAAAAACACTTCTCTGACTCTTTCCTTCTCAGACAAGATCGGAACTCCTATTTCTATGGCAAGATGGAAAAGATTCGTCATGTATTCTGGCAATGATTCTGAATTATTTTGTTTTCTGGAGGACAAGGAAATGCGAGCTCCTAACCTCTCTATCGGAGAGGTAAAATGGGCAAGGAAAAGCTCCTTAACTCTTTCGAATGCAAGAACTTCAAGAGACGATTCAAACGCCTGTATTTCTCTACGAACATCTCAAGACAGAGACTGAAGAAATATGTATGAGATCATATCTTCCGGAACTTTAGCTAGGTTAGCCAACATGGTGAAATCGAATAAACTGCCTTTTGTCATTACCTCTAACAAAGTTGGAAGGTCTTTCAGATTTTATCAAAGAGGATACCGATGACTGCCTATTTTGACTTTCATCATGATAATCTAGAATTATAATCTAGACTTTCTGGAGTAGGCCTATCTTGGAACAACTGCAGTTCGTGCTCATCAAGCAATCCCTCTTCTTCGTGAAAGAATATTCTCAAGGACTTGCTACTTACACGCGCCTGCTGTAAAGTCAAACTTCGATAACTGAATTACGTCGATCAACAGCGGTTATCAAGCAAATCACAAAAACAGCGGTTGGTTCTAGCAGAGCGTACCTAAAGATGTCAAGTTAAAATTAATAATTTCTATGGGTTAATATTGTTAATTTACACAGGTTCATAAAAAAATTAATAAAACCACGCTCTGCCACCAATGGTGGTGATATGCCAATTTATTCCCAATTTAGGTTTAGGGAAAACCAGAAATCATCGGTTACAAGTAATTTGTGTATTTTTTAAAAATCGCGGTATGACAACTGATAGCCAGTCAACGACTTCCCATTGGTCAACAGTCATGACCTATAACAAGACAAACAACAAAACCAAAGTTCATTCATGAAATCAAAATCGTCTTCAACCAATAACAATAAAACACAGAGTAATGGCAAATATGCAAATGGCTCTCAGGTTGATACACACAGATATTTATATAACGAATATATGTGATACAAAATCACCACAAATACTTTGAGCATCTCCAAGTCGGTTTTATTTTTAATTATCTCATTGAAAGGACTTGCAGATTGTCATTTATCAGAAATGGTCAAAAAGATTTCGCTTTTGGCAGAGAATCCTTCACATTTTATAAATGCAATGATCAGTGAT
Source organism: Prostheceraeus crozeri (assembly GCA_907163375.1). Lineage (NCBI taxonomy): Eukaryota > Metazoa > Platyhelminthes > Polycladida > Euryleptidae > Prostheceraeus > Prostheceraeus crozeri. The sequence continues at coordinate 30,593 of CAJQUW010002765.1, read as the reverse complement.
AAATGCACAATTCAGTTTTAGCAATATTATTACATTCACAAAGTGACTACTTGACTTATTCACCATCGTGGCAATGACAATTCTGATGTTCAAGCTTGTATACCTCAGGTTGATGTTCAAGAGAATGTGCGTTTACTTCGCGTTGTCTTGAGTGATTCTCTTTGCTGGAAGACTCACATCGACTTCATTGAGAGAAATTGCGCTCAGCGATTGTATATATTGCGTCGAATCAGAGCTTATACTACTCGCAGATTGTCCTAATTTATAATGTTTTAATTCGTTCTTTAATAGAGTATGCATGCCCTGCTTTCATAGGCTCATCAAAAAGTGACTTTAACAAAACTATAGGGTATTCAGAGGTGTTGTTTGATGATCAAAGGTTGTGGGGGAGTGCCTGATTTGGAAACAAAAAGGAATTCTGCCCATTCTGCCGCATCAAATATGTTTCAGCAGATAGAAAATGCCGAGACTACAATTAGATCCTAATTTCGCGGCTTTTACCTAGTGGTTGAGCTTCTGTCCCATACTGTCGAACTGCTATGCGACGTAACTTTCTTTCCGACAATGGGTATTCTTTTTTGAAAAAAAGGGAATGTGATCATGATTTCAGGCTAGAGACTCGCACAGCTTTTTAAACTGATCGAACCAAAAAGCTGTGGGTGTCTCTAGCCTGACAGCGTCTGGGTTGTTGTCTCTAGCCTGGGTGTCTCTGCGACGCAACAATGAGTATTCTTTTTTGAAAAAAGGGAATGTGATCATGATTTCAGGCTAGAGACTCCCACAGGTTTTTAAACTGATCGAAACAAAAAGCTGTGGATGTCTCTAGCCTGACAAAAATGAGTATTCTCAGGTCAGTCGTATTTTGCGATTTATTTTACAGATTTACTTTCATCCGACATTTTACATTAAGTATTTATCGCTGCTTTCTTCTTTAAAATCAAGTGTGTGATCTTTGCTGTCAATTTCAATTTTGATTTTGCTACTCAATAAACATCTCTATTTCTCTCTATCTCTTAATTCATGGATTTGTTTTTGCATTCTTTTTTTGCAGTCGAAATTCCGTGAACCTCAATATCTTCTTTGTTTCGCTAAAATTGGGGATCCAGGTAAAAATCTGGATAAGGACGTTTGTAAAAAGATCGACGAATTATATGGCTATGATGATCAATCCAAAAATTAATAAATTCTCTGTAACTTACCTTTACCAGAGTCTTCAACTGGACTGCGTTTTAGAGCTGATCACCGACTGTCTAGAGTCGCACGACGCTGGCAGATTATTTGCTTGCAGCTGCCTTTACCTTTCGACCAACTCGCAGATGTATATAGAGAGAAAACCGTCTCTCGCCGCCTTGTCAGTTACATCAGACTTTGATTTTGGATTTAATCTGTGTTACACAATCTCCAGCGATGATGGTGAAGGTCAATATTCAAGCGATAAGCCACTTGATGAGCTGTTTGATCAACCGGCGACCGTCTGACTTTGATCACCCAGAATTACATTTTCATGCGAATTGTGACAAAAAAATATGATTTAGTTTTATTTTGTTTTTTTTGTGGCTGCAAGTCGTCCCTCGGTTTCCTGAAAACTTTTTAAATCAAGCAGTAATCATGAACCCGAGCTTCCATGGCCAGCCTTCTCCATTTATCTCATATTTTCGCCGTTTGGATAGCATCAGGGACTTTTTTCTCATCGCAGCTTATAGCTCGTTTACAAAGTTTTCTATCGCACATTTTCTCATAACAAGCCCGAAAGCTTTCACGCAGCTGAAAGATTTCAAAGACTTGTTCGTTGCTTATGTCAAGGATCCACGAGAGCTTCAATATCCCTCGGCTAAACAAACCGTCAATCAAAAAGCTAACGTAGACCTATGTAAATTTTCAATGATTCGCTGGTCCCTAATAAAAATGAACTTGGTTTACTTTGGCCGGAAACGCACTGGATAAAACCACAGGCCGCTTTGATCATTGGGCCTGACACACAGAAAATTCATTGGTAATAGCTTGTGGCTTTTCTTCCGTGCCTCCGACTTTAGCTTCAGTGCTTCTTTGAAGTCTCAATACTTGAAAATCATGAGATTAAGAATGCATGAGTTGAGAACATTAGCCAAGCGCATCCTCTAAGACATCAAATGCATTTTTTCACTTTGAGAGAAAACCATCTTCATGTAATTTGATTCTTCTGAATGAAAATTGTGCTTCTAGCAACCTAAACTGCAATCTATTTGTACTTACACGTCCCACACACCTTGCTATAGACTTTCTAGTTTCACCCTTATGATCAGGAGATTCTAATTACAGAAAAATAAGGTCAACGAGTATCAAAAACTTTTCGCTAACTGATGAGTCCATTAAAGTTGATAATCCTGGGTCCATCAACTAATCCAGAAGAGACCTTTTCGGATAATGTTAAGTTGTAATTAGATTTATAGGCTAATTGCATCATTAGAAAACAAACGTAAAAGATTGCACTTGTTATGGGGTTTTTCGAGCTAGTCCAATTCTAGCGTATCCGAGTTCAAGATAAGTCATTCAATTTGAAAGACCACAGACAGCTGAACCAATTTAATAATACCTATTATTTGACAATATTCGCGCGTTCGTTTTTCCCATTTATGATACAACATATAGTATTATGCGGTGTTCTTTAAACATAGTTAGCATATCAGTCAATGTGCATGTATGCATGTTGCATGATTTTGCGGAAAAATATTTTATGCTATACTGTTACATATCACTTGAAGTTTACTTGAATGTAATTGTGCATGCACTCTGTATAGAGTGTGATTTCATTTACGAGAAGTAAACACTTACTTACTTACTAATTACTTCATCTCGAATTACTTCGACTCGAAGACTATTAGTATACCTGGCTACATGTTGGTTCGATCTGATCGCTTAATTCGAAAAGGTGGCGGAGTTGCTGTTTATATAAATGACAGAGTTATTTATCGTTTGATAAATCATCAGCTTTTGATTGAAGAAATGGAATTTGTCGTTATGAAACTGATAAGCTGTAATATCATTATGTTTTGTTTGTACATTCCCCCAAATATCTCTCGCGTCAGAACGAACGAAATTCGTGAATCCATTGTACATTTTATTGACAAACTTTTATATGAAAGTCCGAACTTTGATTTGATAATTCTTGGGGATTTTAATCATTTGAATGTAACAGATCTTTGTAATATCCTCGATCTGAAAGACATTGTTACAAGGCCTACAACAGGCAAGAGTATTCTCGACCACATTATTATTTCCAGAAATTTAAAAGACATTTATCTGACTGAAAATGTGAAATTCAGTGCTCCTATTGGCAATTCTGACCATGTCACAATCTCTGCTGATCCCATATCAAGCAAAGCTATACCCAATTCTGCTAATTCTACATCACACCGAATCTACGATTACAGGCATTCTAACCTGAAAAATCTGAGAAGTTGCTTATCAGAGATTGACTGGGATATCTTCATGAACCCCGATATTGATGTAAATGAACTTTTTGAAATGTTCCATTACGTATTAACTCTTGCTGTTGACTGCACTATACCTCAAAGATTTGTCTGTATGACAAGTCGTGATAAGGAATGGCTATCGCCTCTGACTAAGTCCTTGATAGACCAACGTTGGCAAGCTTACCGTGCTGGTGATTGGGAAAAATATAACTACTTGAAAATGAAAGTTAGATCTGAAATCTGCATATCGAAACAAATGTTTGCTGATAAAATGAAACAGACAAGACATGGTATTTGGAAGATAGTAAAAGACATAAACGGTAAAAATAATACTGGAATTTGGAGCTGTCTGTTGAATCAAGAGGAAAATTCGGAAAAATTATCAAATGATATTGCTAAAATGTTAAAGTGCAAATATGATGAACCATCAAGCGCATACAATGCTGATGTCACTTTACTTGACGATAATTGGAATGTGAATATCAGTGAAGAAGAGGTATTTAATGGATTAAAGTCTTTGTCATGGAAGAAATCGACCGGCATTGAAAATATCCCAACAAGGATATATTCTGAAACAGCTGATCTCATTGCTAAACCATTGAAAGGAATATATGATGCTTCCATAAAGCAACGCTGTTTTCCTCAAGCTTGGAAGACGGCAATTATTACCCCAGTTCCGAAGACAACTCCCCCCACAGTTGATAAAATTCGACCCATAAGTACTTTTCCAGTGATATCAAAGGTTTTTGAAAGGATTGTGTTGAACAAAATGTGGAAGACTATAGAACCATCTCTGGGAGAAGATCAGCACGGATTTCGACCACAGCACTCTACCACCACTGCATTGATTGATATAACAGAAAATGCGTTCCATTATTATGATGACTCTGCAACAAATGGCGTGGCCATTATGTCCTTGGATATGACCTCAGCATTTGATTCAATAAATTACAATCTGTTGATACAAAAGTTGCAACAGTTGAAATTACCATCAGGATTCATTCGCTGGCTCTTTTCCTATCTTCAAGACAGACATTTTACGGTCAAAATACGGGGATCATTTCAAATCCAAATGTCATGAGAAATGGAATTCCTCAGGGCTCAGTATTTGGGCCGACCTTATTTTCCATCTTTACAAATGATATGAGTCCTCAACTTTCGTCGACTAAGCAAGTAAAGTATGCTGATGACATTTACTCTATATTGCCGATTTTTCGAGACAAGAACATTTCCGATGACATTCAGATTGAATTGGAAAGCACGGAAGAATGGTGCAAAGACAACAGAATCATATTAAATAAAGACAAATCGAAGATACTGCTCTGTCAACGTAGCACTTCAGCTGTTCATGACCGATTGCCCTTGCCAATAGTGACTGAGATGAATGTACTCGGCGTTATCTTGAACAATAAGTTGACATGGGACCACCATATCGCAAACGTAGTGAAGAAATGCAATCGCCGGTTTTTCATCTTGCGAAAGTTGAAGCGTTTTGTAAATGTCGCCGATCTGAAGATGGTCTACTCGGGCATGATTCAGTCGACACTCGAATATGCTTGCCCAATTTTCATTCACTTGCCTAAAAGACTGGAAAGAAAAATTGAAAGTGTTGATTATCGAGCTTTTAAACTTATAAATCAAGGTACCGGAAACACAAAGATCCACCGTCAGCAACATAGCTACTTTCGTCTGCAACATCGACGGGAATTAATCAGCAAGAGGCTATTCAGGAAATTGGCTGATAACAAGAACCATATTCTTCACAAGTACGTACCAAAACGTTTACTTCATTCAAAGCATTACCGATTACAACTGACCCGAACAGAAAGATACAGACTATCATTTTTTCCACTGACTTCAACAATCATGAATCGGAAATAATATGATGCTGATTGCTATATTTGCAAGACTTTGCATGCATGGAACTTTGAATTTTGTCCTCTTCTTGAGAAACAATTGTACTGCCTTTTTAACCTTCATACTGTAAAGTCCGACTCTTAATGTAACTTATGATTTCCATTACTTTTGTGAAATAAACACTATTATTATTATTATCTGAACTTCGATGCAAAGGAACACAAGTTCGTGCTAGGGTATTCAAGTTCAAGATATGTCATATAATTTCAAAAACATCAAGTTTATGTGGAATGATTGATAACTTAACTTGCCTTCCTATTCACTAATTTGTATACATTATCACGAAATTGAGTGTAATATCACGAACATGTGCGATCTAACATTGGAATCCATGACGTCTCTTTGAAGCAGACTGACTATCATTGAAATTGCATGTCTTATCTTGAACATGAATGACATAGAAATTGATTCTACTCCTGCATGTAATTATTAGTCACTTTATACGGCAAAACCTAAATAAATTTGATCTGATGAAACCTAAATAAACCTGAATAAATCTGATCAGGCATGGTCAGGGTTGAAAAAACCATGCAATTTCTGCTTAATTTTGATTCCGTATTGTGCATCGTATATTATCAGTTGAACTTGTCGGCAACTTCAAAAACTGCTTTGATGTCTTAAATAAAGCACCTGTATTGTCGATGACATGTTTTCGCAAGTTCAAATGTCGCATGCAGTAGTATATACCAAACTACTTATGTTTTCTGACAGGTATACAATTTCTTTAAGCCATTCTATACTTTTACACTAGCCTCTGTAGAAACCCATAGATTGACAATAGAGTGACTGATTCATGTCTATGAATCATACATATATTCGCATATATATATATATATATATATATATATATATATATATATATATATATATATATGTATATCAGTGGCGGCTCGTCCATTTGGGCAGGTGGGGCACTGCCCCACCTATTGAAATGTTGTCTAACTTAAATAACCAGCAACATCAGTAGTAGACTCCATTTCTTGATCATAAATTTCAACTATACTTCATATACATCTATTCCATTTGCGCGACAGTGGCGCTAGCAGAATCCATCAATCGTTTTCAAGACTGATGGGCGCGCCCAAGCATCGAGATTGAGATGACGTGAGAGTGGTTCATTTCACGATCTGAGCGAATAGACAGAATTAACACGCGATGAATGCGTCACAGAATGGGCACTCGAGAGGGAGCCCTAACGCTTCTGATTGGTTAACCGTCAATGCAAAGACAATGCATTGTGATTCCCTTTTTACTGAGTGAGGTGATGTGAGGTTAGCACCAGCGATCAGTCCATGAATAGACAAACTGTTGCTTCAACCGTGTAACTAAATGCAGTGACATCGACTTACACATGTATAGCATGTTGCTAACATATTCTTTGCTTTTCATTTACAAAATAAGATCCTTTTAGACTAGATTTTTGATTATGTAAAAATTTCATGCTTATGCCCCACCTGGACCAAATGTCACGAGCCGCCACTGATATATATATATATGTTTTAAAAAAGAATGACACGGTCAATAAATAAGGTCTTATTTCTGGACTATATACACGACTGTCTCTTTTATGAGTCCGATGTTAATATATATATATATATATCATTTGTCGTAATATCAAGATGCCATCAACTAATCCTTGCTTGCATTTTCTGACAGCTCCTTATTTTCTTGAAATAGAATTTTAAATTCGCCTGTTGGAAAGCCATGGGTAGACAGTAGGAATACTGGTTCACTTGTCTTGATCTTCTCTCATTTTGAACCTACCTATCAGTCTGTCTATATCACACTCATCAAGTGTTAGGATCTCAATTATGGCTTAAAGCACCTAGTTTTTAAAGCATGAGTAAAACCAGGGTTATAAAAACATGTCGGATAGCACAGATCAAAACAAGTCCTAAAAATATGGCAGTTTTCAAATTTTCAAATTTTTTTTGAAAAGCATCGCTGAAAAACTGCTCTTTTCGTCTCTTCAACTGAATAGAAGCATGACATTATTTGGTAAGATACAGCGCTGTCTCACGGAAATGTGTATATTGAGTATTGACCTTCACTGGATTGGTACGCAATTAAGAGACACCACTGACCAGGGCCGTAGCCAGGAATTTGGAAAGGGGGGGCTAATTTTGGATATTTGATAAGGCATGTATTCTATTAAATACGCTTATTATAAATACAATTCAAATACACCTGAATGTATGTAGACAAACATATATAAATAAGTTTATTTCAAAATTTATGTTGATCACAAATAATTATTCGATTCGATCACTAAATTGTGTTTGGTCACGTTAAGTACATGTGTAAGTAAGTAAAAAGACATACTTACAAGTCGTTGGTATATTCTATAATGGCAAACGTCTGTTCACGGTCTGACAAAAGCGTTTTACGGCTTTGTCGATAATGTTACCATCTTTCATGGGCTCAGCAGTCATTTTCTTATGTATAAACATTAATGCTAGATCATTAAGTCTGTCTGTTCCCATTGTGGAGCGCCTGTAATTTTTGATATGTTCCAGACTTGAAAAAGAGCGTTCTCCAGTACAGGTCGTCGTAGGGAGGGTCAGGAGAATCTGTAATGAAAAAGGATTTTCATAGCTCTATTCGTACCAAGGGGACAGAACCCGCCCCTGTCGTAATTTTATTTTCGAATATTTGAACTTAATCTATCAACTTCAGCTTCTGTGGCTTTTAGTTATTGGGGATATGTTAAACATTGTGTTCAGATTTGGTTAGATTTAGACATCTGTAAGGCATATTTCTAGCGCTATTTTGAAAACTACCTAGTTGTTAAACTGATCATATTCTATGGATTTTGGGCTCACGTCGCTTTCTGTGTCGTCTTAATTGATGTAACATACTTTTATAACATTAGATTGAAGAAGCACTTACCAGCAACATTGTATGAACATTCGGGAAAAAGTTTTCATCGCATTCCTTCAGAAGATCAACGATTCGATACTTGGATTTGTCATCTCTGTCAATGTAAGATATTACAGTTTTATATAACAGACATTACATATCATTTAAAAGTAACCTTACTTCTTATGTCTCCTCCAGGAATTATATTCGTTTTCGAAGTCTTCAACGTCACAATTTAACATATCTTGGAAATGAATAATAGCTGGCTGAAGAGTCGTGTAGTCATATTTTTCAAAATATTGAGGAATCAATGCCATCATCGAGGATACTATGCTGGTTTTACAGTCAGTGTCAAATCGAAAACATAGATCGCTTATCAGATGATCGATGAATGGAAGGAATACGTTAATTCTATAATATTCCTTGGGTGACGAAGACGGAACATTAGACCTGTGTCTTTGACGCCCAACTACTCTTGGTCCCGTAATTTCTACGTCAGCCTCCAATGCCATTTCTTCAGCATTCTTAAAAATTTCATCATATATGCTTTCATCATTTCTCCAGGTCTTGAACAGAATCAAGAGATCTCTAATTTGTTTTTGAGCTTCAACAAGATCGAGACTCTCTTTCTGTAAGGCTTGAGCTACTATTCGAGTTTCGCTCAGGACCTTTTCAAGAACATAAAAGGAGACAAAAAACCCTCCGTTGACTCCTGACAAGAGCTCATGTGCGTTTCCTGAGCTTCTCCATTTACTTATGTCAGATAGTGTTTCAAGAACAGGAATCAACAGTCTTTTAAACACCAAAACTGCGTCATGTCTATCTACCCAACGGGTGTCCGAAAAGGATTTCAGCCGGTTTGATCCTTCAGAAATTGCTGATAATTCGACGTTTTTCTCTAGACAGTTTACTCGTAAAGGATGGGGAGCAATGAAATTTACAATCGACTGAATAGTAGTCCAGCAGCTACGAATATCTGGGACGTTGCTGCTACTACTGATTATCAAATTTAGTCTGTGGCTATGGCAATGAACATAGATGGCATTTTTACATTTTGACTTAATGTGAGCCTGTGCACCATTAAATTCTCCCTTCATTGCACTTGCGCCATCGAAAGACATACCCACGAGACTGGTGAAGTCAATCCCTAAACCAAGTAGCCCATTAATAATAACATCTCCTATGCCTTTCCCAGACAGATCAAACACCTCAGTGAATTTCAAAAAATCTTCGTAAACGCAACCATCAGCAACATAACGGATACATAATGTCAACTGCTCCGTGTGACTGTTATCGGAGGATTCATCACAAATGATGGATAAATACTTAGCCTTATTCATCCGATCTCTTATCATTTCAAAAATTTGCTCACCTAGAAAATGTATGAGTTGATTTTGAATATCTGGACTTGTGTAAGTTGCATTTTTTGGAGCATTCTTCAAGTGATCATGAAGATTGTTATCCCCGACATCTACAAAGCTTCTAAGCAACTCTCTAAAAATTCCATCATTCATAGATGCATCGGTCAGAATATCGTCACCTTCCTGACTCCCTCTGAGGGCAATGCCTGTACGACCACATGCGAGAATTGCACGCATAATCGACTGAAGAGCTTTTCTGTTTCTCTCGAGTTGCTCATTATTTTGACTCTGAATTTGACTCAAAACGTCTGGCGTATATGACTTATGTTTTTGTACGAAAACTAACGCCATTTCTTTTGCGACAAGATGATACTCTCGGTCATCATGAGTTGCAAGATAACCACCAGCGCCAGTCAACTTGTAATAACGATTCAAGGGCTCAGTGACTAACTTTCCTAGACATTGTTGACCTCGTCCACCTGATTTGCTTACTGAGAAAAGTGCGCAATATTTGCAAAAAAGACCACCTTTTATATGCGAATAGGCAAGCCATGGAAAACGGTCAAACATGGTTTTGTTTAGATAACGTCGACCTTGTTTTCCGCGATCAGTAAATACGTTTTTAAGATAATTCTCATCTGGTTGCCAAGGATTTTGAATTAATTCAAACATCAAGCTGTCATTATTACTAAGACTCTTTGATCCGATGTGTTCGCCTATGTCCAAAATTGACAGCGATGATCTAAAACATAAACATAAACACATTTATAATAACTATAGGCCTACATATTAGCTTATATATGTTTAACATACTTTATGGAAGTTTCCGTCAAGTCAGATTTCTCTTGGGCTTCTGTCGAATCGGACTTTTCTGGTATACTTGAAGTCGTAGCAGTCGATTTGTTTAGAGGACTGGATGGCTAAAAGATTAAAATGAATCTGAATATAAATACTGATTGAACGGCTTTGATTTAATTCGATAAAGACTGTTACTAACATTTTACTAATTTTAGCAGATACTCTGATGCACGGAGTTTCTACGCCAATATAGGCCTAATACTCAGGCTTAAAACAAATACAAAATTTTCATTGTCAAATACAAATACTTTCGTTTCGCAATTTTGAAGTAGTAATACAAATACAAATACTTTTATTTTTATATGTGAAAATTCAAATACAAATACCTGGTTTTTGAAATATTTAAATACAAATACTCTTCAAAACAATTATATACAAATACAATACAAATACTTGTTTTTTAGAAATCTGAAAATAGAAACTCGACATTTCCGACATTTCCTATACATAAGATTTTAAGTTTAAAATAATCTATTGATGACCCAGAATGAAAAATGATAACTTACATTTTTTCCAAAGAAAGATCGAATATCCATGTTTCCAGTTCTTCGCCTTTTGGCTGGTGGCTCTGGGTCAGACATATTAAAAAAAAAGATGCGTATCGTAGGAGTACACGAGATCGAATGAACACACACAGAAAGTGAAACTTAACAGATGGCAAGAATGGAGACTCGGAAAGATTCACACGTCCGGCCGAGTAAGCGTTACACCATTAAACAGATAGCATAGGTAGGATGCTAACTAACTGTTGAATTGGATAATTTGTCCGAAATTTTTGTTTACATTTGGCAACTAGTTGAACAACTCAATGATTATCAAATTGGATCTCGCTGTCAATCGCAACTTTCTTTGAAGTGGTCAAACAAAGGGGTCTTGTTACTTGTACATTGCGTCACCAGATGACCGAACGAAACGATGATGTGGCGTAATATTGCAATCTCAGGTTTGAGATGAAATTTGAGAGGAAATTTAAAATTGATCTCATCTCTAAGGGGGGGCTACAGCCCTAGCAGCCCTCCCCCTAGCTACGCTACTGCCACTGACCATAATAGCACAAATACCAAAGCGACACTTGTGAAAGCGGATAATGTGTCAGGAAAAATCAAATCGAATTTGATCAGCTGGAAATTTCTAAAAAAACTAAGAAGCGAAAAGCATGTTTTTTATCTCCACATGCACGTCCTTCATTCACTAAGGTTGATTCACGACGTGATCGGCTCAATCACAAGAGATCTCATGTCAGTCTCTGCCAACTTGGTAGCCAACTGAACAAAACCTGCCACTCTTTGGACCACAACTGTCGTTGTTCATGTGGATGGGTGTACCATGTGGATGTTATCCATGTCCCCGATGGATGATTGATATAAACGAACAAATACTCGATTTACAAACAGATCATAATGATTCCACAGGAGTCTGAATTTTTCCATTGAATTCTAGTACATGTATACATCTAAAAAACAGACACAGTAGCAATGAAGAGTTGTTGAACTAAAAATCTATGTAACAATCGAGTCTACATAGCGTTTTGTTCAATAGCCTCATTGTTCTTAGTTTGCTTATGATGGAGTGTGCTTACTATGAGGGGCAGCACTAGCCTAATTTTGATATCTATTGCATCACCGAATATTTCAATGCACGATAGACCATGAATTTCTAAATGATAAAAGTGCGCGTTGTAGTGGCATTGTTGAACAGTTTTGCCATTACAAAGCTTGTGTAAAATGCCTTCATGAGATAAAAATCGTTTCCTTTTTGCCAATATCACTTGTGACAGAAAGGGGAGGGTAATACAACTGAAACACACGAGAATAGATTATCACATCTATTGCTACATCAGCCAAATATTTTGGCAAAAACGCGCCGACAGATTTCTTGCATTAAAAGTCTTATTGTCTTCTCCGACCATGAGCATGATTTGTACTTTGAATTTGAACCCATTTTCGGTAATACGAACTGCAAATGTACGCAAGTGCAAGCGGAGGGATGTCTATTAAGACAGCCATTTCATTGTTGTACTTCCACAGCCATCAAATTTATATAAATCTGTCCATTGCCTCCATACTCACATTGCCTCTGGAGGAATTTCTGTGACAACTACTTTCGAGCAGAATTTATTAGAGTATTTTCATTGGAGTCAGACATGGTGGCAAACATCAAAAGAGTTCATCCCTTGCGGAATTAAAACGTATAAACTGAATGAAGTCTCATCAATCCATCCGCATACCACTGAATCTGTGGCTCTTCAGATGTCAGAAATCTCCGCAAATTGTCAAGATGTTTTGAAGTGCATCAACTTCGATGTTTATTATGTAAATCGTCAACATCGTAAAATAACAGGAATATACTAGAGTAAACGTCGGACATTGTTATGATTCCTTTATCGTGTATAGAGAAGAATCGCATAAAATCTGTGGTCGACTGTCTCAGATAATGACAAACTCGATGAATATAATATGTGAGAGCAGTGAGACACGCGAAGAATCGAGTTCGAAGGAGATGTGGAAATAACACTTCCAAGTTATGAGACAAAATGCTTCAAACTATAAATTTACAACTCAGCTGAGCCTTTTGCAAAACTTATTACTACTTTTAAAGCTAGTTTAAGAAACGCAATTTAGAAAATTACCACGAGAAGCGTACAATTCAAGTCATTATTCGGATGATGTGCAATATTACATTGCTAGATATAACATTACTAGATTCTCAACAATTTTTGGTGGTTCTTACGAGGCTGTTCTCATAAATTTGCACGAAGTTCTCACAATTTCGCTATAATCCTTTCGAAACTTTAATGCAGATAAAACAAGAACAGTCAATCACAAATTATTACAAAATTTACAGTATAGCTTCAACCATAGAAATCCGACTTTTCGCTTTGTTTATTGCTTGTGCGTCTAGAATGGACAACTGATTGTTAAAGACAATTTCAGCTGCTTGGTTAGGCATCGATCGAAGGTCAGTCTTGCTAGATCTTCAGAAAAATCTAATTCCTGCCACAGCTGTTAATTCCTGTCGTAAGGCGATGCATTGAAATTATTTCATCAAAATGACTTCATACTTGAAGAAAAATGATAATAATAGCCGCGAGTCATTACAATATAAATAATAATAACAGCGGGACATTGATATTTAATATTTGATACAAACATGCAAAAGCGCTCTAATGAAATTTTGCTAGATCGGAAAATAAAACCGAGGGAAGCTCAGATTCACATTCAAGACCTGAGGTTACATTTTCCTGTCGGAATATATCATCAAGATTACATTTTCTGATCGGAAAATGGAACACAGGAAGAGCAGGTACTGTAACACCGGCGTAATCGCAGTGGCCGCTTATAAAATCAGCTGATTTTGCGGCAACCTGAAAACCCCCTCGTCGGATTTCTATGAAAATATCGATCGTTTTGCGACTTTGCGTTGTGTCATCGCCGGAGAATTCCAAATCAGTGTCAGACTCGTTCTGGTTGTGCTAACAACAATCAACAATCAATATAGTGAATTTCTACGCTTGGTGAAGGACTTCGAAGATCGCATTCTAAAGACGATTAGGATTTCATTATAAACCATTAAGAATAAGTTTGAAGTCTTAGAGGACAGTGTCATGAATCTGAAGCTAACTCAAAAGCAGCAAGAATCTCAAATAGATCTTATCAAACAGTTTGTCTATGCCGCCGAAAGCCGTAAACAAACTGAAATTCGATGCCAATTAAGTTCGAACATCATCATTGAAGGTATTGAAGAGTCTTCCATAGATGAGTCTGATAATACAGACGAGAGAGAGCAGGATATTTTAGCTTCCGCTACTGGTGAAAGATGCGCTATTAACTTGCCAGCTTCTCGTCTTGGTAAGAGGAGAGGTAACAAACCAAGACCGGTCAAAATCAATGTGGGAAACAAAGCCGAAAGAAACAGGTTGTTGAAAAGGTTCGAGAAAAAAATCACCACCCAAAATTAGAAGGTGTATATTTCAACAGCGTTAATGTTTTATTAGAGAGAGAGGGGGAGAGAGAGAGAGAGAGAGAGAGAGCAAAATCCCGTCGACAGGAAAATCCAAACAAACAAATTTACATATCAAGAAGTAAACTGTTCTTAGACAAGCAAGAGATTGATCAGGAAGATCCTTTACGACACATTTTTCTTACTGCATGACAATTGCCTTTCCATCGTTTATCACCAAAACGCATAGTGCTTTTTCATCTTTTCTTATGTTAAATGCACGATCACAATGCACGATGATATGTTAATGCTACTCCTGGGGAAATGGATGAATTGCGTTTGACATGTTCCGCAATGTCTCCTGATGTTCTTGTTGTGACTGAATCGTGGCTCAATGCCAAATATGATCCTTTTGCTTTTCAAATTAGCGGATGTAACCTATTTCGTGAATATAGATGCTATGAAAGTGGTAGAGGTTCAGCACTATGAGTCAGCTAAAATTTGAGCGTTCAACGAAATTATCCAGTGAATGTTTCCCAAACAAGAGAAACCATTTTTCTAATATTCAAGTTCAATTCAGATATCTTCCGTCTATGTGCTACATACCACCTGATTCAAGCAATGAGGTTGACGAAGCTCTTCAAGATTTCCTAATACAAGAAATTAACATTTCTATTAATATCAGTTCCCTCCAGCTCCATAGTTTTTTTGTGGGAATTTTAACCGATCTGATGTTGAGCATATAATTGCTGCTCATAATTTAGTGCAAGGAGTCAATGAGTCAACACTGAAATCAGTCATTACGATGCGATGGAACACGCACAGAGGTGGAAACTTCTCAGAATATAAATTACTAAAGGAAAAGTGCTTACCAGTGGCAAAGAAGATTATTGAATCCAAAAAAGCTTAGAATGAAAACTTAAAATCGTTGGACAATAATTTTTAGTCAGTTGTGAGAGGAATTACTGGGAAATTCATCGGAATTCACAACGCAGCCATTAATGAGAACTTGAGCAGTTCTTTTCAAGATTGTGAAAACTTTGAATTTTCTATTGAAGACGACGGACAGTGGTGTTGTCTTTCGGAGGTTGCTGAAATCCACGAATATTTGAATAGGATGTCTACATCGGCTGTCTACATCAAAGGCCACCGGATCTGACAAAATCTCGAACAAGTTTTACAGTTCATAGTTCTCCGTTCATAGTTGAACCCCTTTGCCATATTATTAACACATCCATACTCGAAAGAAATTTTCCAACCAAGTTCAAGGAGTGTCTTGCTTCTCCGGTTCCTAAGACATCTCCTGCCAAACTAAACCTACTTCGGCCCATAATTCTTTTGAGTGTTCCGAGCAAGCTGCTTGAGAAGCAAATACAATGTACACGTACTTAATTATGTCATGATGGAAGGTCACCTCTGCTGATGTTATCAAAACTCAATATTTGTTAGCGCGAGCGCTTTTTTTAGCGCATGATTATGATGTCCGGCGGACTTCGAAAGCGCACGCGCTAACAAATATTGAGTTTTGATAACATCAGCAGAGGGGACCTTCCATCATGACATATGCAGTTTGTCCCTCACTCTTCAATGCACTTAATTCCCTCAAAACGTCGATGCTAGTATGCTTTCCAGACACACAGTTTGCATATCGCCCAAAAGCTGGAACAACTACTGCTCTGATCACGTGGTGAAGATGTTGGATAACCCACAAATTTCCTCATGCATTTTGCTCAGTTGCGACTTCAACAAGGCTTTCGACACGATATCACACGAGATTCTTCTGAAGAAAGTTCGCTAACTCGGTTTACCATCCGGATTAGTCAATCAGCTGAGTAGCTACTTACGAGGAAGGACTCAAAGAGTTAAAGTAAATTGTGCTATCAGTGATATTTGTGCTGTAACTAGTAGGGTTCCTCAGACATCCATATTGGGACCGCTCTTATTTGTGCTATACTGCTGCAATTTTCATCCCACGCACAGCTCAACTTTCATGCTGTAACATGCTTGTGATATAGGTGGAGTTGTTGCCGTCAAAAATTGTGCTTCCTTTGATTTGATGAAGAACAGTCAAGAATACCTCAATATTTTTCTTAAACTCCTGAGTGTTACTTAGTCCTCAGACTTGTCTTGGTTTGCTCACTGTCGTGCTCAAGAACAGCGCTGCTCCCAACATTTAGTGTATATTTTCTACATTTACTAAAATCAATCTTGCCGCATGATGGACTATTGATGGTATATTTCTAGATGATTGAGAGCGTGCTCGTCTACTGCTCATCTCTATTTGGTCAAATGAATTACAAGTGTATAAAAAATGTGAACAAAGTTTTCCGTCATGCACGTCGTATAATTTGCCCCCGGACTTGCACTTGTTTGTTTGGGAGTGAAAACCGATTTTTCACAAAGATCTCAACAGCAATTAGGAAGCTAATTTTGGCTGCCAGTTCATCTGACCACCCCTTTCATTCCATCTCTCAACAGGTATTTGGAGGCAGACGCAGAGTGCCCGTACCTTTCTCTTACACTAACAGGCGCCGTAATCTTTTTGCTGATTTTTCTGAAATGATTTACAACGCATTGTGCAATGACTTGAACATTTTTTCTTTCCTAGCTTGCTTCAAAAATTGCTTTTGAAGAACTATTTTACTTCTCCGATTCCTGAATGTAATTTGCCATCTATTGAACAACTGCGTCCCACAACCTTGTTGAGCACACCTGCGAAACTTCTGGAACATCAGATTTTAAAGGGCACTCGTGAGCTGTTAACACGTGATTTTCCATCTTTTCAATTTGCACACAAAGAGAAATCGAGCACAACGAACTGTCTTGTAAAGATGCATGACATAATTGCTGCATATCTTGATGGAGGTTGTATGCTAATCAATTACGATTTTTCTAAGGCATTTGACTCCATAAGTCACAGTATTCTTCTGAAGTATTCTTCTCCTCATGGTTTTATGAAGTGGATTTGCTGTTATTTTGATAATCGTTGTCAACGTGTTCGCATTGGTAGAATTTTGAGTAATGTCTTGCCTGTCACTAGTGGCACCGCTGAGGGATCTTTGTTCGGTCCCCTACTGTTTGTAATTTACTGCCGTGATATTGTACCAGCATCTCATGAGACTATTATGACAATATATGCTGATGATGATTGTGAGATATGTCCTAATAGGAAAGATAATATTTTCAACTCTACTGAAGTATTTATTGCTGAATTTTATATTATTCGATCATGAGCAGAAACAAATTGTTTGCAGTCAAATGAAATTATTATTATGAATGAAAATGTAAAAATTCATGTTTACGATAGCATTATACAATCAATAAATCGTCAAATTAATTCTATCAAAATGAATTTTGAGTAATTTTCACAAGCAATTCAATCAGAAAAGAAGATACATGTCTAAATGCTATACGTGTGTTAATTATGGACTATAGACCATGAATTGTAGACAGACAAAACTTTAGCCCGACCTCATTAGTAATATGACGTCCCTTTTCGGAATCCTTCACTATAGACGCCTGAATTCGAGCATTGGTGGATTTAATTCGACACCCTAAACCTCTGGTGCATAATCCATTAATGAATTGGTGCTCACTTCTTACGCGATGAAAAGGTAAAGCCTGTCAATGCAAGAGTTACAGGGTCATTTGGACCCTGGGAATGAACTTGAACTGTATCTAGCGAATTGGGTTTTAGCGAATGTTAAGTCAGTCATTGTGTGTAATAGAAAGTGGCTGCAAGCAACTGATCTGATATTTTGTGGTAGTAAATCTCATACTGAATGGATGAGCAATAAGTGAATACTGTTCACATTGATCTCACTAAAGATGGATCAATAGGTCCATTGTATCAGAAGTTTTCATTCCTATGGGGCCATCGGTGGACTTCCCATCCGAACGCCAGCTATACACCAAATATGTGCATACAATGTGAAGTCAATGGCTAGAGAAGGATTAAGGCTGATGGTTGGAATTTTAAAGGCTAATATTTTTGAAGTTGAACTTCATGGGGTTCATTAGCAATGCTTTTGTATTTTAATGAGGCCGCGAAGTCTCATGCAGTCTTAAAAGACTTCTTCGGATAAATGAAGACACTCTTGCACTAGCGTTCATGATTCGTGCAAATGGTAAATATATATAATCCGCTCATGACAATTCCTCGCATTAACCATTCAAGATATGTGAAAGACAGTCACAGCCATCAATGTAAAAATCAAGTCCATGCACAGAAAAATGAAACGCTGTTTATTTTGTCTATGTAAGGTCGATGGAGATCATCACAAACTTGCAACCTGATTTATCCGCCAATCCCACAAACCATGATTTCAGCTGCATTTGCGCTGTGAGTAAACTTTTCTATGTGATGATTCTCTTGGTGTGTGTTTCCTATTTAAAATTAAGCTTCAAAACAATGATATGCGAAGACCTATAACAAAGTTTTCAGGTCTATATTTGTCAAAGGGTCAAATGGACCCTGGTTACGAGAGAGCAAATTATTTTGCGAATTAGAGGGCCATGAAGAGTGTCTCGAACTTCTGCAGCTGCTATCGCTTCCGATCGCTGTCACGTCATAGATCCTACCGAAGTGATTTTGAAGACATTTCATTCCGAATGCTTAGAGTAAGCGTGATCAAAATCCAGAATTTACAGACAACAACATCCGCCTCAAACTTTTCTCCCGGAGAATTCCTGATGAGTAGAAATTCATTTAACTACCTGAAGAAGTTGACGACTTTAGTACAGTGAAACTGTTTAGGTGGAGCGTTCAGACCTATTTGCATAACTTTATCATACCACGGTGCATATATTTTACACATTATATATAATCAAGTTGGCCCATGATAAAATAGAATAGCAGGCCTGTGATTGCTCCTCAAATTTGTTTATTACTCCTCAAATCCTCAAAAATTCCTCAAATATAGCTCAACTATGAGAAATTCCTCAAATACGACACACTACAGACTAAATGTCGGAATTAATCTATACATACCGAGACCCCGAAAGGAAAAAATGTCGGATAATGTATTGTTTTTTGGCGAATGGCGATGATATGTAAACTTCCAAACAAGAAGCTAAGATAGAATCTTGTAACATGTACCCTACATCCATGCTGCTAATCATGAATCACTCATGATTTATTTCTTCTCTTTTTCTTCTCATGATTTATAACTTAATGATTTTTCTCTCACACACTTGGTAGATTTTAGATAGCGTAATCCCGCTGTGCTAGCTAGATCTGACATTTTGATTGGAAACAGACCTGTCCTTTTATCATCTGAATGGGCAGACTGTTAAATAGAATCTTTTCAATATATAAGTGATAAACATAATTTTGAAAAGAGCGACTTACTTACCAATTCATTCCACATGAGAGGAGAACCGTTACTTGTCCTTCTAGTAAGTATTTCTAAATTTCTAGACATTTTAGGATATAATGATTTTCATTTAGCCATGACATATTTAGCACATCAAAAATTAACCAGTCGTTAGCTTGTTTTTTTAATTTTGTTACCTTGACGCACTTTGTTATGTTGAATACGTTGAATGTCGTTTTTATTTCTGCAAGCTACAGGGCTGCAGATGTTCCGGTTCGTCTGGACTTATTTTGCTAAGCAGAGAAGTTGTCCGAAGTTATTGTCTGTCGAACTCACTCATTAAATGCTTTCACGTATTTAATGAGTGAAACACTGCGATCAACCTACAGAAATTGTATATTTGAACACTGCAATTTTTTACTTCTAACTTCATAATATTGCTTAGAATTCCAACAATAAAATGCACATTCAATTATTTTCATTAATTATCTTGACCTTTGTCACAACCTTCTTTATATGTTTCTGCTACTATATGGCTGCTAAATGCACGCCTGTACTTCTTAAAGAACTTAAGGATATCGATCTTCCATATCCATTATATGATAACATATAGGTAGCCCAGCCCACTTGGATTTCAGTGCTCTTATCAACTGAAGCGTTTGTTTCACTCACTCTCTTCCATTTTATTTCCGCTGAACATGAACACATCCGACGGGGTAAAGCGGATGGTCCCTAAATTTAGTGTCTACATGCCTCCTGGTCACTAGCGTGCGGGGGTTGGAAGCATATGAAGCTCTGGTATTTCATGAGTCTTTTTGCAGCTACATTTTCCAGGGTCTGCCGACCGACATTTATCCTGGATGAATTATTCACGTATAGATCGTTTCATAATTTGCTGAACACAGTTTGGAGTGAAATTAGTGCACACATTGCTTATCGTTGTATGTGAACTTAGATTAATTAAGACATTGAACCACATAGTACTGGGTTGGTAGATTTTCAACCTGGGTCTACTACAAGATGTGGACGTCAATATCTCGGCGCAACTTCATGCGAATAGAGGTGATAATCTTTCACTCTTTGCCTGTATGAGACCAACAACTCAACTGGCAAGCCTGTTCCCAACACTTGTTTTGTGTTGTATGAGAGAATTCATGTTCATTTGAATGTAGATCGGAGCGATATGATCAAACGCTAACAAGTAAACAAAACCCACCAAAACTTATGTAGCATAAAGTAAAATTAATAAATTAGTGTGTAATGTGGCGCATCCTTCATGACAAATTACTGACTTTTTTTAAGTCACAAGCTTTCAGTCAACGATGTAAGCTTTCCATACTTATGGGTTACTCTCCTCCCAAATTTGTCTAAAGTCCGTAAAAATTAATCGTTGCAAAGCCCCAGATGCATGTGGTTGAGGATATATCCTACATTCAAAAAATTACAGTATGCAAATCTGACAAGCATCATTGAATTGAAGACGATAGCTTGAAGCAGAGCGATATCAGCAGCTTGATCTGACATCCTCTGTTCGACACATTCTAAGCAGATAATACTTGAGGCAACAAATTGATTTCGTAACAACGCGGGAAGTGATTATGACCAAGTCAGTATTCCTTTACAATATACACAACTTCAAAAAGTTGGGTGTGGTCAACCCTTGGGTTACCTTCTTCGTTTTGACTTTCATGATTTGAAGTTTGGCCCAAAATCCGTGCTAAAATTTGTAGTTTTTCTTGCAATTATCATATTAGGCTTCGCTTCCATTCCTCAAATTTTTCACAAAAAATCCTCAATTTTTTTCATAGGCTAATCACAGGCCTGGAATAGCAGATGCCTACTGACATGCTCAGTAATTTGAGATCTGAACCTATCGTCCAAAGGGTTTCCTCTTGTAAAACATCCGCGCGGCTGGCTTGCTCCATCCGCCAATGAACCTGTCCGCATAAAACATAAGCTTGACATGTCGTGCATGCTTGAGGACGCAAAGTTATGTGTGCGGTATATATTATGCATACATGTACTCAAAGTGCTTACTATTAAATCTTTCACTTCAGCTAATTTAGCTCGGAACATGGAAATACTTCCCGCAAAATATATTGGCATCACTTAACCATGCTTAAACGGGCCTCAAAAACCCCTGGTAGCCTCCCTCTGTATTTCCATGATTCGATCAATCCCAAATTCCCAATATATGGCAGCTTGAAATTTGAATTCCACTCATTTAAAAAATATTGATTCTTTGTTGGGAAGTTAAATGAATTCGATAAACGATAGGTTTTGATCAGCTATCGTATGAAAATGTCATAAGCAAAGTCATAAGACAATGTTGGGAGCATGTTTGATTTCATTGGGGGACCTTAGTGGTGCTGAATTCAACTCAAATAGAGATTTTTTGAAACACATACAAATTATAAATAGTCTACTTAGACATAGACAAAACATAGACATAGACATAAATAGACATAGACTAAACATAGACAAACGCATGTCTAAGTTTGGCAACGCATTTTCAACGAAGTAATTTGAACTGTGTTCTATATGAACATTTAACACCATTGAATGTAAAGTATGTGCAATTGCTTCTCAATTGCATGGTTGAAATGTATTTGATTCCAATTACAAATTACTCATCAGATATTGTAATGGATTTTAATTACGGTATTAATTAAAGTAGCTGAAATTACAATTACAACAGGTATAGTAAAAATTCTTTCTCAAATGTCCTCAAATGAGCTCTCAAATGTCCTATACATCAATGCCCTCAAAAACCCATGTTGATGTTAATTAATCGAAATAATATATAAACGCTTTGCTGGGGACATTTTCAGAATAGTAGCACGAAGATGGTTTAGAGATTTCAATGGCCACAATCTTAATTTTCCGTACTAGGAAAAATGTGTCGATGAAATTCATTCTAAATGTTTTAAGCAAATTCATGTCAGACTCACAGTGGAGACTTCATGTCAATGGTGATGATCTGCTTTCGTGGACAGTGTACAAGAGATTGTGCTATGATGACTAATAAAAACCGACACCTCACCAAGCCAGGTTCCGTCGTTAGTCATATGCCCTTGTTCATAGAAAGATCAGTCATTTCTATCATATTCAAAATATCAAATAGTTCAAGTTATCCGTCAAACTACTCAAACAATAAAAAAATACTGCCGGTTTCGGTGTTATACCGTCGGTCATTAAGTCGGCTGAATATTCTGCCGGCAGAATATTAAATCGGTCTCATTTTCAGCCGGCAGAATTTTAGTCAATGAACAGTCCCAATGTAAAAGTTCTTGGTGCAAAAGTCATCGAAGTTTGAACTGAACACAAAAATTGCGAGTTTCGAATGATACTTGCATGCACTATATCTCGTGGCAAGCATGTTAGTTATCCCACGAATGATAGTTGAATGCATAATAATAAGCGTCTTTATTTCAAAAACAAGAATACCTCCAAATGGGAATCGTAGGAGGCACATGGAAAATACAACGTGGTTGAACAAAAGTAATGCATACGTGTACACCAGAGGACAAAACTAAATAGAGTTATTGTACAAAACCGAAGAAGAAAAAATAAAGCCATCTGTCCTTTTCTTTGTTCTTGCGGACGGAAGTATCAAACGGTTGCTTCGAGTCGACTTAACCGGCAACGATGTGTGAAGGACATGTTCTGACGATGCAAGCGCTTGTTTGAATAGCTTCAATGATGAAGATTGTCTTCGCTCGATGATGTTCGACATGTCGCAGTCATTACAAGTCCTGACATCTTCACCATGGATAATTCTAAAGGATCGTTTACAAAGCGACTGGAAAATAGAATTTAGACCATGACCGGGATTCAAGAACACAGGGGAAGCGTACTCCATAATTGAACGTATAACTGCATTGAAAACGGATACCAGTTCGTCATGAGATAAAAAACTTTTCAGGATGCGTAGTACATACAGCCTTTGAGAAGCTTTCTTGGAAATGAACTCAAAATGCTTGGTCCATGTAAGTTCTTTGTTGAAATATAGTCCGAGGATTTTAAGAACTGCAACATTGTCAAATTCAGGAACAACTGGAATTGCGAAGTTTCCGCGCACTTGCACACACAAAACTTTGGTTTTGCTTTTATTTACTAACATTCCATGCGTATGACACCAATTTTCAAAATGACACACTTCGTTTTTGACAAGCGTTAAACCTTGATGATCGGACTTATACACTGGCAATAAAAGGATGACATCATCTGCATATTTTACTACATGCGTGTGCAAGCTGTTAAAAGGTGAGTATGTTGACATATACAACGCGAACAAAATAGGGCCGATCACTGAGCCCTGAGCAACACCACTTGTAACTCAAACTTGAAAACTTCGTGCATCACCCAGCTTCACTCTTTGCTTTCTTTCAGTAAGATAGTCTTTCAACCAATTTAAAAATAAACTTGAGTCTGAAAAATTACATGAGGATATAACTGACAAAAGAAGGTGACGGGGAACACGATCAAATGCACTGGACATATCAAAAGTGATAACACGGACTGCACAAATCTCAAGATTGTCTAGGAGATTCAAAATAGTTTCATGTATGGTAACTAAAGCACACACAGGTGATGAGCTGGGCCTGTAGGCAAATTGGGAATTGTCATAAAAGCGTAACAAGGGCTTGCGAAACTTGTTTAACACAACCTTTTCACAAATTTTGCTCATCACAGGCAACAGAGATATTGGACGTAAAGCATCTTTCCTAACATGACTGGTTTTTGGCATATGACATACATCTGCCATCTTCCAAGGCTTTGATATACACCAGCCGAAAATGAAAAATTGATAATGTGACTAAGAGGATAGCAAATAACATCAGCAGAAACCTTTAAAAAAATGGATGAATTCCATCGCTACCGCAGGATTTGTTTGTATTCAAGTTGCGCAACATATTGCATACAGACATAGGATCACATAAAAGTGTAAAGGAAATAGAATTCGTATAGGAGAAATAGAAATGCGTAAGGAGAAAAGTTGACATGAAGTTGCTATGTGTTGTACAAATTCGCTCAATAACACCCTTAATCACCCTTAACCCCTTGACCATTGTTGGAACCTCTATCTACCATTGTCATTTCCTACTTCCCAATATAATTTATTTATTCGTTCAAGGTGGACATTGTATATCTTTAGTCTTATTTTCGGACAGTACCACCCAAGATATTGAAAACCACAATTTTCTCGAGGCACCTTTCGTCTGATCAATCAGACATCTTCAGGCGTAGTGAAATTTATTAATCTAACAGGAAGCTGCATGAGGACAAAAAAAAGAAATTGAAGAAGAAGGAAGGCTGGGATGCTGAGGTGAGACCAAAACAGGGGCCAAAGACGGGAGACGGTAGCAGAGAGTGGAGGGATAAATTAGTGATTAATCAAAGTTCATTTGAAATGAAGGACAATCACAGAGCGGTCCTTGAACATGGATTGCAGTTCGGGGTGAGAGATAAAGCTTTGGCTGTGGACGAAATAATAACAGGAGTGGAAACAGCGATGGCTGCAGAGAAGAATGAAGCTAAAAGGAAGAAATTCGTTTGGAGGTGAAGAAATGCATAAAAAAGAGGAAGAATAGAAATCGAGAATAGAATAGAAAATCAAGCAACCTAACGGGCGGAGAAAGGAGAGGTTTACAAGAGTTGAGCAGGGAAGTTAAGGAGGGCAGTATAAGAATCATGGGAGCAGATAAAGGCCGAACCACGGTGATAATAGATGAAAAGGATTATCAGTATAATTTGGAGAAGGTGATAAATAATAATGACTATGAAATGGTAAAGGCGAAGAGTAGTTTTTTTTTTTTTTTTTTTTTTTTTTTTTTTTTTTTTTTTTTTTTTTTTTTTTTTTTTTTTTTTTTTTTTTTTTTTTTTTTTTTTTTTTTTTTTTTTTTTTTTTTTTTTTTTTTTTTTTTTTTTTTTTTTTTTTTTTTTTTTTTTTTTTTTTTTTTTTTTTTTTTTTTTTTTTTTTTTTTTTTTTTTTTTTTTTTTTTTTTTTTTTTTTTTTTTTTTATTTTTTTTTTTTTTTTTTTTTTTTTTTTTTTTTTTTTTTTTTTTTTTTTTTTTTTTTTTTTTTTTTTTTTTTTTTTTTTTTTTTTTTTTTTTTTTTTTTTTTTTTTTTTTTTTTTTTTTTTTTTTTTTTTTTTTTTTTTTTTTTTTTTTTTTTTTTTTTTTTTTTTTTTTTTTTTTTTTTTTTTTTTTTTTTTTTTTTTTTTTTTTTTTTTTTTTTTTTTTTTTTTTTTTTTTTTTTTTTTTTTTTTTTTTTTTTTTTTTTTTTTTTTTTTTTTTTTTTTTTTTTTTTTTTTTTTTTTTTTTTTTTTTTTTTTTTTTTTTTTTTTTTTTTTTTTTTTTTTTTTTTTTTTTTTTTTTTTTTTTTTTTTTTTTTTTTTTTTTTTTTTTTTTTTTTTTTTTTTTTTTTTTTTTTTTTTTTTTTTTTTTTTTTTTTTTTTTTTTTTTTTTTTTTTTTTTTTTTTTTTTTTTTTTTTTTTTTTTTTTTTTTTTTTTTTTTTTTTTTTTTTTTTTTTTTTTTTTTTTTTTTTTTTTTTTTTTTTATTTTTTTTTTTTTTTTTTTTTTTTTTTTTTTTTTTTTTTTTTTTTTTTTTTTTTTTTTTTTTTTTTTTTTTTTTTTTTTTTTTTTTTTTTTTTTTTTTTTTTTTTTTTTTTTTTTTTTTTTTTTTTTTTTTTTTTTTTTTTTTTTTTTTTTTTTTTTTTTTTTTTTTTTTTTTTTTTTTTTTTTTTTTTTTTTTTTTTTTTTTTTTTTTTTTTTTTTTTTTTTTTTTTTTTTTTTTTTTTTTTTTTTTTTTTTTTTTTTTTTTTTTTTTTTTTTTTTTTTTTTTTTTTTTTTTTTTTTTTTTTTTTTTTTTTTTTTTTTTTTTTTTTTTTTTTTTTTTTTTTTTTTTTTTTTTTTTTTTTTTTTTTTTTTTTTTTTTTTTTTTTTTTTTTTTTTTTTTTTTTTTTTTTTTTTTTTTTTTTTTTTTTTTTTTTTTTTTTTTTTTTTTTTTTTTTTTTTTTTTTTTTTTTTTTTTTTTTTTTTTTTTTTTTTTTTTTTTTTTTTTTTTTTTTTTTTTTTTTTTTTTTTTTTTTTTTATTTTTTTTTTTTTTTTTTTTTTTTTTTTTTTTTTTTTTTTTTTTTTTTTTTTTTTTTTTTTTTTTTTTTTTTTTTTTTTTTTTTTTTTTTTTTTTTTTTTTTTTTTTTTTTTTTTTTTTTTTTTTTTTTTTTTTTTTTTTTTTTTTTTTTTTTTTTTTTTTTTTTTTTTTTTTTTTTTTTTTTTTTTTTTTTTTTTTTTTTTTTTTTTTTTTTTTTTTTTTTTTTTTTTTTTTTTTTTTTTTTTTTATTTTTTTTTTTTTTTTTTTTTTTTTTTTTTTTTTTTTTTTTTTTTTTTTTTTTTTTTTTTTTTATTTTTTTTTTTTTTTTTTTTTTTTTTTTTTTTTTTTTTTTTTTTTTTTTTTTTTTTTTTTTTTTTTTTTTTTTTTTTTTTTTTTTTTTTTTTTTTTTTTTTTTTTTTTTTTTTTTTTTTTTTTTTTTTTTTTTTTTTTTTTTTTTTTTTTTTTTTTTTTTTTTTTTTTTTTTTTTTTTTTTTTTTTTTTTTTTTTTTTTTTTTTTTTTTTTTTTTTTTTTTTTTTTTTTTTTTTTTTTTTTTTTTTTTTTTTTTTTTTTTTTTTTTTTTTTTTTTTTTTTTTTTTTTTTTTTTTTTTTTTTTTTTTTTTTTTTTTTTTTTTTTTTTTTTTTTTTTTTTTTTTTTTTTTTTTTTTTTTTTTTTTTTATTTTTTTTTTTTTTTTTTTTTTTTTTTTTTTTTTTTTTTTTTTTTTTTTTTTTTTTTTTTTTTTTTTTTTTTTTTTTTTTTTTTTTTTTTTTTTTTTTTTTTTTTTTTTTTTTTTTTTTTTTTTTTTTTTTTTTTTTTTTTTTTTTTTTTTTTTTTTTTTTTTTTTTTATTTTTTTTTTTTTTTTTTTTTTTTTTTTTTTTTTTTTTTTTTTTTTTTTTTTTTTTTTTTTTTTTTTTTTTTTTTTTTTTTTTTTTTTTTTTTTTTTTTTTTTTTTTTTTTTTTTTTTTTTTTTTTTTTTTTTTTTTTTTTTTTTTTTTTTTTTTTTTTTTTTTTTTTTTTTTTTTTTTTTTTTTTTTTTTTTTTTTTTTTTTTTTTTTTTTTTTTTTTTTTTTTTTTTTTTTTTTTTTTTTTTTTTTTTTTTTTTTTTTTTTTTTTTTTTTTTTTTTTTTTTTTTTTTTTTTTTTTTTTTTTTTTTTTTTTTTTTTTTTTTTTTTTTTTTTTTTTTTTTTTTTTTTTTTTTTTTTATTTTTTTTTTTTTTTTTTTTTTTTTTTTTTTTTTTTTTTTTTTTTTTTTTTTTTTTTTTTTTTTTTTTTTTTTTTTTTTTTTTTTTTTTTTTTTTTTTTTTTTTTTTTTTTTTTTATTTTTTTTTTTTTTTTTTTTTTTTTTTTTTTTTTTTTTTTTTTTTTTTTTTTTTTTTTTTTTTTTTTTTTTTTTTTTTTTTTTTTTTTTTTTTTTTTTTTTTTTTTTTTTTTTTTTTTTTTTTTTTATTTTTTTTTTTTTTTTTTTTTTTTTTTTTTTTTTTTTTTTTTTTTTTTTTTTTTTTTTTTTTTTTTTTTTTTTTTTTTTTTTTTTTTTTTTTTTTTTTTTTTTTTTTTTTTTTTTTTTTTTTTTTTTTTTTTTTTTTTTTTTTTTTTTTTTTTTTTTTTTTTTTTTTTTTTTTTTTTTTTTATTTTTTTTTTTTTTTTTTTTTTTTTTTTTTTTTTTTTTTTTTTTTTTTTTTTTTTTTTTTTTTTTTTTTTTTTTTTTTTTTTTTTTTTTTTTTTTTTTTTTTTTTTTTTTTTTTTTTTTTTTTTTTTTTTTTTTTTTTTTTTTTTTTTTTTTTTTTTTTTTTTTTTTTTTTTTTTTTTTTTTTTTTTTTTTTTTTTTTTTTTTTTTTTTTTTTTTTTTTTTTTTTTTTTTTTTTTTTTTTTTTTTTTTTTTTTTTTTTTTTTTTTTTTTTTTTTTTTTTTTTTTTTTTTTTTTTTTTTTTTTTTTTTTTTTTTTTTTTTTTTTTTTTTTTTTTTTTTTTTTTTTTTATTTTTTTTTTTTTTTTTTTTTTTTTTTTTTTTTTTTTTTTTTTTTTTTTTTTTTTTTTTTTTTTTTTTTTTTTTTTTTTTTTTTTTTTTTTTTTTTTTTTTTTTTTTTTTTTTTTTTTTTTTTTTTTTTTTTTTTTTTTTTTTTTTTTTTTTTTTTTTTTTTTTTTTTTTTTTTTTTTATTTTTTTTTTTTTTTTTTTTTTTTTTTTTTTTTTTTTTTTTTTTTTTTTTTTTTTTTTTTTTTTTTTTTTTTTTTTTTTTTTTTTTTTTTTTTTTTTTTTTTTTTTTTTTTTTTTTTTTTTTTTTTTTTTTTTTTTTTTTTTTTTTTTTTTTTTTTTTTTTTTTTTTTTTTTTTTTTTTTTTTTTTTTTTTTTTTTTTTTTTTTTTTTTTTTTTTTTTTTTTTTTTTTTTTTTTTTTTTTTTTTTTTTTTTTTTTTTTTTTTTTTTTTTTTTTTTTTTTTTTTTTTTTTTTTTTTTTTTTTTTTTTTTTTTTTTTTTTTTTTTTTTTTTTTTTTTTTTTTTTTTTTTTTTTTTTTTTTTTTTTTTTTTTTTTTTTTTTTTTTTTTTTTTTTTTTTTTTTTTTTTTTTTTTTTTTTTTTTTTTTTTTTTTTTTTTTTTTTTTTTTTTTTTTTTTTTTTTTTTTTTTTTTTTTTTTTTTTTTTTTTTTTTTTTTTTTTTTTTTTTTTTTTTTTTTTTTTTTTTTTTTTTTTTTTTTTTTTTTTTTTTTTTTTTTTTTTTTTTTTTTTTTTTTTTTTTTTTTTTTTTTTTTTTTTTTTTTTTTTTTTTTTTTTTTTTTTTTTTTTTTTTTTTTTTTTTTTTTTTTTTTTTTTTTTTTTTTTTTTTTTTTTTTTTTTTTTTTTTTTTTTTTTTTTTTTTTTTTTTTTTTTTTTTTTTTTTTTTTTTTTTTTTTTTTTTTTTTTTTTTTTTTTTTTTTTTTTTTTTTTTTTTTTTTTTTTTTTTTTTATTTTTTTTTTTTTTTTTTTTTTTTTTTTTTTTTTTTTTTTTTTTTTTTTTTTTTTTTTTTTTTTTTTTTTTTTTTTTTTTTTTTTTTTTTTTTTTTTTTTTTTTTTTTTTTTTTTTTTTTTTTTTTTTTTTTTTTTTTTTTTTTTTTTTTTTTTTTTTTTTTTTTTTTTTTTTTTTTTTTTTTTTTTTTTTTTTTTTTTTTTTTTTTTTTTTTTTTTTTTTTTTTTTTTTTTTTTTTTTTTTTTTTTTTTTTTTTTTTTTTTTTTTTTTTTTTTTTTTTTTTTTTTTTTTTTTTTTTTTTTTTTTTTTTTTTTTTTTTTTTTTTTTTTTTTTTTTTTTTTTTTTTTTTTTTTTTTTTTTTTTTTTTTTTTTTGTTTTCAGTTAGATTTCAGCTAGTTTGGAGTTAGTTTTCAGTTAGTCTTCAGTTAGTTTTCAGATATAGCTTCCAGTTAGTTTTCAGATATAGCTTCCAGTTAGTTTTCAGTTTGCTTTCAGTTAGTTTTCAGTTAGTTTTCAGTTAGTTTTCAGTTAGTTTTCAGTCAGTTTTCAGCTAGTTTCAGTTATTTTTCAGTTAGCTTTCAGTTATTTTTCAGTTAGCTTTCAGTTAGTTCTCACTTGGTTTACAGTCAGTTCTCATTTAGTTTTCATCTAGTTTTCAGCTAGTTTTCAGTTAGTTTTCAGTTATTTTTTCAGTTATTTTTCAGTAATTTTTTCAGTTATTTTTTCTTTTCTTTTTTTCTTGATTATCTCCTTTATTTTTTTCTTTCATTTTTTCTTTATTTTTTTGTTTACTTTCCTTTTCTTTTTCTCTTTTTCTTTCATTTTTTGATTTTTTCTTTTATTTTTTTATTATTTTC